>PNEQ01060590.1:28765-43162 GCA_003012365.1 Medauroidea extradentata | reverse complement strand
GGCTGCAGCATCTTAAGGGGTATCAATACGCTCTATCTTGAATTTATAGCATTTATGCAACAATTTCCACTATACATTCATTTATGCACGTACACCATGTTTTAATGCTACATGTTCCTATTTTCGCTGTATTTTATTTTTATTTTTAATTACAGCAGGGGGGCGAACATCGTAAAACCGTCAAGCTATTTTTTTTCAAGGTAAATATATATTATTTTTCATTCATTTATTTATTTGAATTTTTTGGATAGTTGCCGATTTTGAAACATTTTTTTTTTCAATTTCGATAGGCCCTAACTAGACGAAATTATAAATTAATTAATTTTGCTTTGATGAAATTAGTGGGTGTAACGGTTTTACAATACTTGCTCCATTTTAGGATTCAAAAATAATATATTACAAAAATATGAATGTAATTAGGAACCCGTTGTGCATCGACAAGTCACAACGTAAAGCTTGTTACATTTTTTGAAGTTGGCATTAACTGCCTGTGCCATTCCTGTTTGCCCCCGCAGGAAAAATATTATTGCCTAACTTCCTCCCGAAAGCAACTTGTTTCAAACTGACAAAGAAAGGGAAAAAGTAATTTTTTGAATACTTTTCTTAAGTCGCTAGTTACACCAAGTATTTCCATAAACGTTGTTGAAATCCCTAAACTTGCAGTTATAATTCAAGTGTGTTAAATTCGAAAGTACTGTTACTGATTCTTTTTGGATACTTGCATTTTGCACGTTCAGAATCTATAAGCGTGGTCGAGCTCAGTATAACTCAGGCGCTATGCCTTATCCTAGCCTCTAAACGCAAGTAACTAAAACAATAAGCAGTCAGATCTAGGAAATATTCAGTAAAGACTCTATTATTTAATAATGTAATATTTTAGATAAATGTGCTCCGTATATTTATAAACATGTTTTAAACATCCTACTAGCATGCACATCATATGCCATACTGCAACTTCGTGCCAAGCAATTAGCCTAACTAGCATGCAAGCCCAGTCATTTTTGACAAATTCAGATTGTTGAAACTGTGACATAGAAAATTAGTGGTAAACTATACGGATTGTATTAGCATGAAAGTAAAATTAAAATTTTTAAGTAACCTTGACACAAAAACACTCTGAAAAGTAAAAAAAAAAAAATGTCTCTCTTGACCTTCTGACTTCATTAAAAGTACCTGTTGATATTTTAACGATGAGCGTCATCAAGTCGGGGGACCTATATGGGAAGAAGTAGGCCTATAATTTGTTATGTATAGGTAGAAAAATATAAAGTATCTAGTAGTTTCAAATAGTACGAATGAACTTAGTTTTCTACGTCAATCTTACAAGGTATGCTAAGTTCATGCAGTGTTTCGAAATTGTACCAATGATTATAAGAGGCGTTCGGTTAATAGCCGCCGCGCTATGTGCGGTATATGGCAAGGAGGGCGAGGGCGTCATAGAATGTGACGACCCGAACGGGCAGACACGTCAGGGCTGATGTCGTTGACGGTTGTCTATTTTGCGAATTTTTCAGAGTAAATTAATCAAGACTGAAAACTAAACGATTGGATATTGTTGTTTCAGTACATACCAACTTGCTTGCATAGAGTAAATCGTTGTATAATCCAGTGGCGTCGCGTGGAGTGTTCCAAGGTGTGCGTTGACCAGCAATGACTATACACAACACTGAGTTGTCTGAGGAACAATTTGACTTGTATGGTCAGGAACACTCCACAGCCAGTAGCGTACAAGAGGCAAGGTACTTATAATATATACACCTTGGTCTCTGCAACAACACAACTGTTCAAAGCGTATAGTCGCTGCTAATACCACACGCCTTGGAGCACAGCCACGTTACGCCACTGGTATAATCCATACTTTTATCATTATCAATATCAGTTTTATTGTATTCTTTTTTTATTTAATTTAATTAGCGATCCCCCGACGTGACGACGCACATCGTCAAAATATTAATAGGTATTTTTAATAAAGTTAAAAGGTCGGAACAGAAATTTTATTTTCTTTACTTTTTAGAGTTTTTTTACATCGGGAGTTACTTTAAATTTTTAATTTTACTTTAATTTCATTATTTTTCAATTACTTACATACTCTAAATATTGTTACAGATTTTAGTAGTGCAACAACGCACGTTTTTAGTTGCAATATGAATGTATTTATTATTTGTACTTTTTTTGTTTTCGTTAATATTTTGTTTGTAAATAAGTTATTGGTACGCATTGATTACAAACAAAAATATTTTTTAGGTTAGATGATATAATTCTTTTATGTTTAAATAGTTGAACAGATTTCCTTGAATTATAGCTAAGAACCATCTCGATCACGTCAACTTTCAAACATTTATTTAGGAGCTACGATGTCACAGACACACAGATGCACACACAGACACGTCAAACTTATAACACCCCTCTTATTGCGTCGGGGGTTAAAAATATACTTACAAATTGAATAAGAGATTTCCACTTATTGAAAAAGTACCATTATTTTTTTTACCTAGATCTACGAAAAAAAAAACGTAATTTTAGGTGAAATTAAAATGTTTTTTTAATAATGCCATAAGTTAAATAAAATAATACACCAAAATTAAAAAAAAAAAAACAATGAATACCAGCAGGAATTGAATCCATGTCCGTTATCATGTCACACTAAGGGCCTTTATTACCACCTCCTGATAAAGTTCTGGATAAAACATATCTAGATAGAAAAGTGTATTACGGCCCTCTGCTATCGCTTATCCGAGAGACTATCCACTGGGTAGGCTATCAGCTACTACGACCTGTTGATAGGTACTTATCCAAAAGTTAAACGTGTAATTGGAACAAAAATGGCGTCATATATGTTTGTTAATCATGAAGTTGACGTTAGGATCCCACTTCACAAAATGGAGACCTATAAATTTCGGTGACTGCAGAATACGTAATATAAATTATGACATTATTAATAATTATGTAGATATTTCAGCTTAAATGTTTCATGTTATAATTTATTTTCGTTTCGAAGCGATTATTAACACTATTTAACTCCTTTTTTTAAACCAGTATTTATTGTGTTGCATGCATGAGCAATTAAATTAAATTTATCTGGGTCTATTATTTTATTTGATACCTGTATTTTAATTAATAATTTTCTTAATGATGGTGTTAAACGTGTGAAACAGTGACAATGTGTAATATTCACGAAACCTTAAAATCACAACAACCCAATTAATCAAATTTCAACTAAAAAGTATACAGCTATCTACATTTTTACTACCAACTTATGAAAAAATGAACCAAGTATCTCCGAATATCTACCTGATAGCTATCCGGTTACTATTCAGAGGTCTTAATACACAATAGCTGATTATAAGTAGCCGATAGCTTATCCAGCAGATAGTAATCAGCCAGTTTTATCAGGAGGTGGTAATACAGGCCATAACACTCTTAAAACATTGTTTTATGTTTGGTTCGTGGCAAGGCTTTCACATCTTCACTGCGTACATCCCCCCCCCCTTTTCCAACTACATACAACCACGTAAGTTGACTAATTTGAGTACCGCGAGTTAAGTTGTGAAACAAGTGCATTGATACGATGTTAAAACCAGTATAAATGGTCACAAATTCACACCGAGCCATACATGGGAATCGAGCCCCGAACCCATCGCACCAAAGTCAACCGCTCAAGCAACTGAGCTACGGGGGATTGGTTCCACTCGTCCAGCGTGAACACTTAAGGCAACCGCGTGCCTGCCATGTAAACAACATTGCAGCGTAATAACAAAACCCATTTTTCTAAGAAAATTCTTAACGTGTTCCTAATGTGTGGATATACGAACGTACAAACACTTTAAACGATATCGGAATGGTAGTTTCAAAACTTCACGTTACTTAGAAAGATCATTTCGGAGCCCCTCAAAATAACTGAAAACTGCTTTTTCAACCTATTGTATCCAAGCAATTACCTACGGGATTCGTGTGAAACTACGATAAATATATGTATTGGACTAAGCTTAAAATTTTTGACCTTTAAAATGATGAGGCCACCACTGAAAGCGTCAGTCATGCGAGTGTTCTACGATACCACTGCACACCGTTTCAGTGTCTTGCGGTAGAGGCGATACCGCACCAGATGAACCGGTCAACATCGCCCTTGGCGCCGTACCTCACTCACACAACACTAGGCCAGTAGGCGGGCGCCTTAAACACTGTAGTAACCGTAAAAGTGCATTTTGGTTTTTGTATATCAGTAATGCGTGTTAATGTTGTATAACGCTTTCCTAGTAATAAACTGACTGTTTAACGTAGAGTTTTAGTTATTAAGACCAGCATAACTTCATAGTGAGCAGAAGAGCAAAACTGAATATTCGAATAGTCAACTGAAGAAGACTACTTATTACTGCGTAAGCCTACTGTAAATATCACTGTACATTTAAGTGTAACTTAGTAAAACACAAAATTCACTTTGAAAAACGTGTGAATACAAATTATTAACAAGCTTGCTTTGGAAACGGTGGTACACTGTTTATTGCACGTATACTTAAATAATGTGAAATTGTTGAAATTATATTTTAGTTACTTGGTTAATTTGTAATTTTCTAATTACAGATTAAGTAGTGGAATTTGAACTGATTAAATAGTGAAATATACTTACTTAATCAATCTCTTACCCATTCAGTGGTTTTATTCACTTTTTTTATCAGTAAATTTTGACAAAACGAAACATTCCATAGTGAAAAACCTTGCAACTCATTGAAAGTATGATAAGTTTCACTGACAATTTTAGAGTGTACATATAGTACTACGGGACGTAATTATAGCAACATGTAGGCTGTATTCTTAGTGTAAGTATAGACTGTACTCTTAAGGGCTTGGGCCCGAGTTTCTCGGCTTTCGAGAGAATAATTTTTGTAAAATCTATATGAGAGTCGATATCGTAAAATTGCTTCGTAACTTTGAAGAAAATTGGTTTTACTATGCAATGTAATTTTTCGAGACAAACTGTATTATTAGTACAGCTAATTTATCAATTAAAACGAAATTTCATTAATTAACTAATTAGCAACAATTTAGCAGTCTTCTTACTCGACAAAATTAGAGTATGCAGTTTAAATCAGTCATAGCAAAGTTATGAAGCGATTTTACGATATCGGCTCTCATTTATGTTTTCAATAAATAATTGTCGTTAAATGCGAAGAAACTCGGGCCAGTGCCCTTAAGGTAGCCGCTTGAGTGAACGAATTTTGCTTGTTCGAGGCTTTAAAGTGTGTAAGGACGACACAGCACACGCATCACGCCTCTCCCTAGCCCCTAGACACAAGTCAGTGAACTGGCGTGCAGACTTTCCGTCGACAACTAGCCTCTATGAGATATTCTGTGCTGGCTTTATCATTATGACGTAATATTAAATGTAAAGGTGAATTGTGCACCCCTTACAGTTTACACTCTATTTCGGATTAATTTAGTAAAATCTGACAGCTACTTATAGGCAATATTTTTTTATATTTTGTAATAATATGTGCCACAATGCAATTCATTTAAACTTTTAAAATGTAACATATATGTTAATTTCACCATTAACAACGAGGTCTTTAGCGCTGATGAAGGGTAATATGAGGTGAGCATGGAGCGGCTCCGAATTAAGTGAGGAGGAAACTACAGATCCCCGAAAAAATTCGCCGACTAACGACATCATCCGACACGATTCCCATTTGTGAAAATCTGTAGTCATATCCCACCGGGAATCAAACTCTGATTGTCTTGGTGGGAGGCGATTGGCCTGACCATTTGACCACCGCTGCCCTCAAAGTTATACGAAATAGATTGTAAAATACTCTGCACCAAGAATATCTTCCCTATGAAGGGGGCCCATTCTGGCCATCTTTGGCTGCTTAAAAAATAAACTTTAGCCGTAGATGGAGGACGTAAATGTGCATACACAGGTGTAACAGTCTTTTCAAAGCAGGGAAATGCGAGAATGTAATACGTTCGTACAAGAACTTCCTTGGTCTTTGCAGGCACTTAATGAGCCATAATTAACACAGCCGAGATACGTGAAGGTGGTTCCTACGTGAGGAAAGGGCACAACAATTTAGACAAAATATTTTCCATCAGATCGAATCCTGTGACATAGCCAAGCGTGGACTACCTGGCCATTAATTCCTCTCTTGATAGAGGTAGGGTGCGGATGGTTAAGAGCCATAGATTCTTTTCATCAGATAATGTATCTTGTTTGCCGAGAAGGCATCTTCCTAGCAGACGTAATCCGCACAAGCTGAGCTACAACCAAGTAGGAGAGATGGGGGTGGTTTAGGTGCAGGCAACATTAATCTTTGGCTGGATGTTCTCTAAACAAACCGAACTACTGTGCGAGGCGCGGTCGTCCACGACACTGATATACGCCCTTCGCGGGGCTCCGGTATTAAAAGCATACTCCTACACCCTCCTTCCTAGCTGCGCAGGGGTGCCCAATAAATCCTTGCTCGATGCTGATCCTGGGAGACATTTTTGCACATTTAACGAAAATTTGTAGCCGTGGGTTAACCAGGGGGAGAAAGAAAAAAAGAGGTTGATGTATCGTTTCGCTAGCCATTTGTATTATAAAAAGGAGGGTTCAATTTGTACCAGATCGCGTCTCATATGAAGGACTATAAATTCCAACACTGCAGTCGCCACTTGCGGCCATTATTTAACTTTTCATAGCTATGTTTTATTGCCAGTAAAAGAGAAACTTGATTCCTTCCTGAAGGCAAATAAATTTCTCGCAGTGTGTATTAAATGTATATCACTAATTAAATTTTAATCTTGCCGTTGTATGGGTTCATTTTTACTTCCTTCCTCTTCCGGGAGAACAAAGCTTCCGTTTTGTTTTGCGACGTACGACATGATAATATTTTTTGTACATAAAATTGCCAGGAATAAGGTACACGTATAGTCTCTTTACTGTCACTCAACGGTGTTAACGTGGCAAAAATTCATAATTCTATATTTGCACGATATAGTGTTTATCTTATAGACGTCACTTATGGCGTAATTTTAACTTGTAAATTTTTTTTTGACCTTTCTTAGTTTTCTCATAGCGTCATGTCAGAGTCAAAATTTGCAAGTTACGGGAACGTAGGAATAACAAAAAGCTAGTGACTTACTCGAATGAAATAATTTACAATGAGATTGCTCATTATGGGTAACATGCTCAAATATTTGAAAACACACAACAAAGTTTTTTTTGTCTTTTTAAAAAATGACCATAAATGAAATAAAATTGTCATCATTTTCAGAATATTTTTAGAGGGGCAAAGGAATTTCGTTGTGTGTTTCAAATATTTTAGCTTATTACCCGCAATATCTCGTTTCAGTGTAAATTATTTCATTCGAGCAAGTAATTTGGTTTTTGTTATTCCTATGTTCCCGCAACTTGTAAATTCTGACTTGGACATGCCGCTATGGGAAAACTAAGCGAGCTAAACAAAATTCTCAACTAGAAACTGTTGTCACAAGTAACGTCTATAAAATGAACACTATGTGTTGTACAAATTAAAAAATTTGCATTTTTGCCAAGTAAACGCCCTTAAGCTAAAACTGAATATGTTAAAGCTGTATGTATTAAGAAGTGTTGTAAATCTGCCTGAAAATGATAGGCAAGTTTAAATTAAGTAGAATTTATTTACGCGCGTTACTTTCTATCTACCAATGAATACCTGTAATCAAAATACTGCGCCGGTAAAGTTATTTGCTTTTTCTGAACTGTACTGATAAACAAGCGTACTGTATTTGGAGTATAAATATGATGGAAAAGGAATGGATAATGGATTACGCGAAAACTCAGCGAGGGAAGAAACATGAACAGCCATTTTCACAGATGGAGTTGTGCCTATCCGACTGCGACGGCAATGCTCGCACGACTGAAAACCTAATTTCTTGGACCGCACGGGCGTCTACGCTAGGGGTTGGAGGGGGAGGGTGAAGAAGCGAGGCGAGCGAAGAGGGTGACGAAGCAAGGGGAGGAGCAGAAATCTGGAGAAGTGCTAAAGTAAGATAGATTAAAGTGGGACGTGAAGTGCGTAAAAGGAAGGGGGCGGGGGATTAAATGCAGAGCAGAAGAACGCAATTTTCGCCAGCTTCAAGGACCTACCCACCCCTCTTCGTAAATCCTTCGTACCCAAAACTCCTCTTGCAACCCCCTTTACCTTTCTAGCCTAAACTTTCCTTACGCACACTTACTACTCGACTTACTCGCACCCCCCCCCCCCAACCATACGACCCGTTACTGCGTGGAGATGTTTGCTATGCACTGTGCGTGCGAACGTCCCAAATACGTGCTGTGTGCGCACGCATATCCCTTTTTGTCTGCGCTGGGAAATTCACTCTCGAAACTTTGCATGGGTCAACTTCCGCGTGTGTGCGTTCCCCGCCCGTAGTGGAGCATTTGCCCGACGCCGTAAAAACCAACGTCCAGATTAAAATGTTATTCGAAACTGCGCTGATATTTTTTTTTTTTGTTGGACAGCGAAGCGGGTCGTAAATTTCTCCTCTCGCCTTCGTGCGCTGCGCTCCAAAACGTCGTAAAACAGCTGCGGAGGGTAAGGTCCGTTGATGAATGTTGGTAAAACCTATTTTTGTTCCGGTTTTTAGCGTCCCAGCGTGTGATGAAACGAATCGGCATAAAAATGAAGACCATTTCCCGATTTTTTATTACTTTTAATATTTCGGAATGTCAATGAGTGTTTGTGGTTGGCATATCCATATATATTAAGGCGTTGAATTCTCTGTCCCATTCATACCTACGTATAAAGTTTCACTTACCTGAAATACTATGTAGCATCCACTTGGAAAATCCTACGTAACTATGATTTCCTTCAACAACAACTTACTTTGATGCTCAAATATTAACTAAAAATACTGTATGTATGAGCATGTTCTGTACTTTCCTATTAGGCCCTTGTGTACATTGAGTACGTGTTCATTGTTTGTTTTATTTTATATATCACTCAGAATATGTAAGCGGGCTGATAATTGCGTCCCAAAAAATAAAATGCATTAATTTACGTGAATCAAATGAGTTGCCTACTCTAAAATCGACAGCCTCTTCGCCCGTAAGAACGTTTTACAGCTTGTACTTTAATTGACTTCATTTGAATTTTTGCTATCCCACAATTTATATGTAGGGAACAACATTTTTAGTTATAAATCAAAGACTACACTATGTATAAAAGAAGTTTTTTTTTTTTTTTTTTTTTGCAAAAGCGCAAGAAAATATTTCCTTACCATATCAGAGGAATACGTTTGTTCTAATTTTTGTTTAAAAGCATTGTTCTACTTTGTCAATTATGTGTGTCTAGAAATCTATCACATCATTCTAAATTAACGTGTGATGAGCATGCAATTCGTGGACGAGGCTTTTTTTTTTATTATTCCTATCTTCACATGAAATGTTTTGTAGCGAATTACAGTTATTACTTTTTTTATGAAACTTGTTAATGAATATTACAGTTTTATATCTAAGGAGAAAATATAAACTTCAAAGGATTTCGACATAACTAAGTTTAGCAAAGTTAAATGAAACGTGATTTTTGAGATATTTGGGAAGGCTAAAATCGGCAACTGTATTAAAAAGAACTGATAGATATAGACATACAATAGGCTTTAAACAAAACTTCTCACAAATAAAATTACGTGGATATCGCCTGTATGTCCATAGAAATATAATACTATATTTTATTAAAACTGTGCATGCTAGTTGAGTGGCTTGCATGTAGAGTTAATACTTCATTACATATGTCGGTCAGCAGCGCCCTTGGTGCATCTATTTTGCGCCTCAAGCACAAAAGCAGCCCATTCAGATAACAGTCTTACTGTACTGTTTCATGTCATTTCGGTGATGTGTTTACGTGTTTGTGACATTAAATTAGGAGGTAAAATTACATTTTTTGTATTAGGACCTGAATATTCAAAACGTTGATAAAAAAAAGTACCTGACTAGAGTAACCAGAAAATGTGGAACATGTAATGCAATATTTTCCCGCGTGAAAGGAAGAATTGCACTACCAAGCGGGGTCGGTCCCCGAATCTCATCGGACTATGCCGTTTGTCGGCGGGCTTTTTCGGCGATCTCTCGTTTCCCCCGCCCCTTCATTCCGGCGCTGCTCCATACTCATCTCATGTCACCCCTCACCAGCTCTTAAGACCTAGATGTTGAGCGCTGACCAAAAGTATCTCACTCACTCACTACCAAGCATAACTAAATATGTGCAAATGTTGTGTATTAGCATTCAGTAAAGATTCGCCTTTTGCATTTTTGTCAGTCATTTGTTCTGTAGTCCAGTGTTTGGCAAAGAGATGTTTCTGAACACGGATTCAGTCCGTGTTTACACGCCAATCTGGATTGAAAATTTTACTATAAACGCATTTCAGTCTACTTTCATTTTAGGTTCGCCCCATGTTGAATCCAGTCCAAATTCAATCCAGTCCGAAATTTTACTGTGAATGCACTAATGGATCTTTCCATTCAGTAGTAGAAGTAGCCGCACTTGGAGATGCATTATTAAAACGCCTTACCTCATCGTCTAAATGGTCATACTCAATGGTATTAAGTTATAAATCTTATCTAAAAATGCATACATTATCTGTCACACTGATACGTCAAAAATAATATTGATTGCAAACCCTTAGGATGCCTTATCTCGTGTAGATTGCTATTTAGACGCTTACTATGAGCCAGGATTTTTTTATTTTTGCTGTTTTATATGGGGCGTAGATGGTGGAGTGTTCTGTCAATCAGCCTCTAAACAAGATTTGTTCCATGTTCGATTTCCAGTAGAGTCACTTCAAAATTTTAAATGTGGGAAACGAGACGGATATTACAGTTGCCATGCAGTATTTCTTGGTGAAATACAACTACCTCCTCATTCTCATTTCCATTAGCGCATTAGCAGCAGCTCTATGCTAACCGCAGATGACCCTCGGAGTATCAGTAACATCGCAGTTAAGAGGACATGATACTTAGTTCAGCGCTGAAAGCACAAGTTTAAAAGTGTACGTTTCTCTATGTCAATTTACAAAAATTAACAAACAGCAATCCTCGACAGTTTCTCGAACAACGTATACTGAAGAATAAACTTTGACGCCAAAATCTCATTGGCTGCATTTAATTTCTGCAAAAGAGACCGCGCTTAAACAATGCATATTTCTGGGTAAATGTTTGATCATAAAGCTGGCAAATATCTTTATCTAGGATTGTTGTTTAAGTAGTTTTTCCACATTGAATTTCAACTACGTGTAGATTTCAATTGATTATTTTTCTTTTGCGTTTATTTATCTGCCCATTCTTAAGAAGTCACAAAATTACTCCAATATTTGGTCTTAATATAATTCGGCTTATGAGGAACATGAAACTTTATTTCCGGTTACTTAAATTCTGTACTAAGAAAATCATACAAAGTCATTACTTACTACGTAAACAATCATATTCGTGGATCTTAATCAAATATGAGTAATAATAATTGATTCATTCTCCGTGCCAATAAATTAGGTACTACCCTGAATTGTTCTACATTTATACAGGAAGTTCAGTTTTTTCTCATAAACAGACTTTGTAATACTCTACAGTAAATATGAGGACGAAAATGTTTCTCACTAGGTTACGTAATAAACTTTACGACTTGTTATTAAAAAGAATGTACGTCATACCTAGATGTCCTGAAATGGCATATCACACCTGTTTCAAATATGTTGACTGCAAGTAAACCTACCGGTCGTAACTTCTGGTCGAAAACATAAAATATCCTTTAACAAGGCCTCCATTTGGGTGCGTTCTCATGTGTTACCTCTAGCTGCCAAACTCTCGTAGTATATTTGTCATGTCAGCGAACGAGAAATATCTCACCACGTTGAGTGCCAGCTGAGTAATGTATGCGTCTGTGCTATTAGTGCCAGCAGATATGTAGCTCATTCGAACAAAACCGCACATTGTGAATGTCAGCACTCACGCCCAATACGGTACACATATCGCATAATAATTTACAAGCCAACAAGCACATTTGTCCAGTGACAACCATAACCTATATAGGTTATTAACACGGAATCCATTATTCTGCTACTTTTAATATAACATTGTTGTTTTTTTTTTCAAGGACAACCAATTTTTTATCACTACAAAGTAACATAATTCTGTATAACAAAAACCGTATTTATAATGTTACAACTTAAAGGTAATTATACTGCCCGCCATGTTAGATATATTTGTAATAATTAACATTTGTGAAATAATTATTTCGTATACGCTTACATTTAAGAGTTAAAATATGATATTTTAAGAGTATCTATTTTTAATAACATAACCCCGTTTGATTGACGTTCACTTTATGATTTACTAACTTATTTTCTTAGAAATAATTTCATAGATATCGTACTAACAAATACACTATACATATTTGATACGGTTCTAAAAGATTTAATGTCAGTATATATATAAATTTGTTGAGCGAAAATTATGTAGGACCTAACATGTTTTAGTTTTTACTGCACTGTATATGGGGTAACATGGAACATCTTGTACCAAGGAAAAATAATTTTGGCTTTTCCGCACTCTTATGCTCATCCCGAAGGTAAAAAAAAATATATATATATATATCGACTTATACACTTATGGTCTAATTAGTAAGCATGTAAGATATTGCAATCGTATCATAGATATCAGTATGATCAGTAAGAAAACGTGTGCAAATACAATATGTGTTTTGCCTTGTCGAATTATAAACTGGCCAAAACAGTCTGTCTCAATCTTTGATTATATATTAGGTATAACCCGCAGTGCGCCCGCGGCTTTGCTCACGTGTGATAATCATAGGTTGCTTTAATTGAATAACCTCTTGTACACCATATTTGTAGTACAGTCATCAAGTGTTAGGATGACCAAGCTGCCAGTTGAGCTAACTCTGCAGCAGAGTAAGTAGCTATAGCCGTTCACGCGAAAACCGTCGCCTGGGCCTTATTTATAATCACATCTAAGTTGACATTGTCGGCTAATTACAGACACTTAAATGTAAGAGGGTAATTGAATGAACCACGTAGTTTACGTGGTATAAAGAATAATTTCCTTCGAGCACAACCATTGGTGACGGTGCCCACTATTACATGTTTGTTTTCAAATCCTTCACTTGAAGTTAAGTGGCATTAAGGAAATTTGGCGGGATAATGTTTCGCAGAAATACAAACGTATTTGGTGCCTAAACCTTGACGACAGTGAGATGGTATATGTGGGCTGATGCTGTCGAGGAACTTCATCCAAATTGCACTAATTTCATCTGCCTTGCAGTTCTTGTCTGTCAGAATTGCATGTTTGCACAGCCTTTAACGAAGTTTGAGCCCAGAACCTCCCGAACAATGGATCACAGCTACAAACAGCTGCGCCACATAACGTCGAAATTATTCATGAAAACTAATTTTAAAAATAAAATAATAATTTCCTAGGCACATAGAGGTTGTACACAACACGTCTCGATATAACTGTACAACGAAAACAACTGCATGATTTATTTCTCGCTGATCGTACTTGCTTTTCAGATCGCCTGCTTTGAAAGTTTACAAGTTACGTTTTTTTTCTTAACAATTAAGTTATCTTATAAATTGAAAAACTTGCACAAACTTATTTTTAAGTACTTACGTAAGCAACATTCTGACGCAAACAACACCTCAATTTCTGTACTGGTTAGATAAATATCATCACTTGAAAACAAATTTTATGCCTTTTCATCCACTTACGTGTCGAATTTCGAAAAATCTTAACTTCACATCTTAAATACTTGTACGAGTATCTACGTGAAGTGAATATCATGGCGATAGTCCGTTCAGTCGAAGATAATCGATAATTATTAAGAAAAACACATATCACCCTTCTACAGTACTGAGAGTTCGAATTTTGAAAAAACCTCAATACCTTTTTGCAGCCATTTACGTAATCATTGTTCCGAAGCAGAAATAAAATAATTATCTTGATGCGTTCGATATATATCGAGGATGTATTTAAAACACATTCCAGGTCTTTTCACCACTTAAGAGACTGAATTTCTAAAAAAACCTTTGAATCACATTTAAGACTATTTTACTGGTGTCTCTTGTACGTTGAAGATGTATCGACGAATAATTCAAAACACATTTAATCACTTTTCACCCATTTTCACCTCCTTACGTTTCGAATTCCGAAAATTCGTGAAATTACTTTTCAGGTATTTGAGAGTAAGCAACGATCTTAAACAAAAATCATGTCGATATATCTAGAAATGGCGTGTATATATATGTATATATATATGTATATATATACATACACACACACATATATATATATATATATATACACACACACATATATATATATATATATATATATATATATATATATATATATATATATATATATATATATATATA
>PNEQ01060590.1:0-28665 GCA_003012365.1 Medauroidea extradentata | reverse complement strand
CTTATATTACTCGATTGGTTCGACAGATAACACATTTCACGTATTTTCACCCCCTTAATTAATGAATTTCGAAACGTCTTGTAGTCATGTCTTAGTTAATTGTATAGGTATCAGATTGAAGTAAAAATCACGACGAAAGCCATTTGTGTTCCAGCTATGTAGACGATTCATAAAAACATATTTCCCCACTTTTCTAACTAAAAAAACTAAAATTGCTTTTTGGGTTATTTACGTAAGCAACATTTGAAGTGAAAACCAACTCTTTATCCCGAAGGATTCGAGAGATATTGATAGTTAATGGGAAACACATATAAGGCCTTTTCACCCCCTTAAATGTTGAATTTCGAAAAAACCTGAAATTGGCTAATGTGCATTTGTATGTGTGTCCCATTGATGTAAAAATCACAATGATAGGCCATCAGGTTAGAGTTCTATCGACGTTTCTTGAAAAATATATTTCACCTCTTTTCACCCCTTTAGCGATCGAATTTCGAAAAATCCCTTCTTAGTGTTCGTCTACGACCTGAGGGTAAACCACACGAATAATTTCACAATTCTAAGTCCAGTGGTTTTGGTTGGCTGTAGTTTGATATTTCAGTAGGTCATTCAGTCAGTTAGTCAGTCAGTCGGTGCCCTTTTTTATACATAGCAATTATTTAATGATAATAGGTTCATAAACTTACTGTTATAATGATTTATGGGCGCATATAGTTTAATTTTTGTTGTTACGATGAATAAATTATATTAAAAATAAAATTCGATAGTTGCTAATAACTCACCATGCGCACGTTTCAAATGGAAAACTCAAATGTCTGGTGTGTGAGATTGAAGCTTTGACTCTATCCTTGTATCAACTTCCTGAATTAAAGTCTGCAAACCTGTATCTAGTAGCTGACGTCATAGGCATATCTACGTCACGGACATCACCGACTGCGAAAGTGGGGCAAAACCGTTTAATTCTGGAGTGTTTGTGTCTGGAGCTTAATGCCGTATTAATGCAAATGAGAAACATGTCCTTTCCCTCTCGAGCGACAACCCCATTCTAACCTTGCACCCTCCCCTCCCCCTTTCTTTCCCACCCCCGCCATCAGGGGGCCCCTAAATCCATGACGTGATTCAGAGCTGTGCACGTGTGTGCGCTCGTGTATGTGCGGCGAACAAACCACTCACTGTTAAGCTCGGTAGTTTAGCTGGAACACGTGTTGTTTAATGGGAAGATGTGGTTTGCGTCTTGCCCCTGGAGATATATACTAAACGCGTTGCCTCTCTGCCATGCTTCGCTGTCTCTCTCGCACTCTCCCTCTGTCTCTGTTCTTCCCCCCACATATCGCTTATTGCACACCGAGATACGGAGAAGCCTCAGAGCCTTGAATAAAGATAATAGTCTATTCAAGGATAATACACTGTTCCAGGCCCTTTGCATCACAAACGGCGTTTATAACATGCATAGAACTTAGTTCGAGTCAGTTGGTCTAAGATTTGTTGTTGGTGTCTTTGTTCAAGTCTTCATGGAACAAGTTCTGGGATAAGTTAACATATTTACATACAATACCGTAAACAATCATGTTTTCGCTTAATAATATAATTTGCATAGATTATACGTATTATACGTAAACTATTTTTGTAATCACACACAAAATGCAGTAGGCCTACATTCTTATAATACGCAAACGGAATTCAGAAATTCAGTCAATAGTGAAATTTTTATTACAGAATATTCTTTTGTAAAATGTGAATAATATGTATAACAACGACACTACAAAATAATTGTGACTTACACCACAATGAACCTCAGTCGCTCATACATGTGTGCGTGTACACCAGCAACTTTTTGTTATGAATGCTTGAATGTTCTATTATCTTCTTAAATGTTATTGTAGTTGAATCATTTGTTTAAGGATAATTATATTTCTTCACTGTTTGAGGAAGTCCATATTTAAGACGAGTACTAAAATTTTGAAATGTTCTTTATTGTGACATGACACGTTCTATTTTTGGTATAATTTTTTTTATTGTATGTTTGGGAAATATATTTCCATTTATTTTAACGAAGGGATATATTTGTTTGTTTCAGGTAAGTTTTCGAGAATGCTGCTTTCTCTGGTGTTTTATAACACGTAAGTAACTAAAGTATGTTTGTAATTGTAGAATTATTAATTGGAGTAGAATATATTACGCTTTAGTTACTACTTAAACTGATCTAGGAATAAAGTGCATGATAGTAACCTGCTCATTAATAACACGATCATCATAATTCTTTTCTCCTTTAAACGTTACTTATGTGACAAACGTACTTAAATGTTGCTGTACAATTTTACAAGTGATTTAAGCAAAATTATGGAATACATTATGGATTATACGATATATTATGGGTGAAGGAAAACTTTTCTTTGAAGCAGGAGGCAGAAAAAATGTATTTGACTTTATCAAACTGCGCGAGTTTTATATTTTCAAGCACAATTAAATGTTTCTAAGACTGGTAAGTCATGCGGGAAGGGAAAAAAGGGAGGGAGAGAGAGAGAGACAGAAAACATTGAACGAAATAAAGAGGGGTTTAAATACTCTTGGGTGTTTGTCAAAACACGGCATTTCTTAAGTCAAAGTTAAAACAAGCGGAAAATTATCTCAATAAGGAATTGGCTAATGATGGT
This sequence comes from Medauroidea extradentata, assembly GCA_003012365.1. NCBI lineage: Eukaryota > Metazoa > Arthropoda > Insecta > Phasmatodea > Phasmatidae > Medauroidea > Medauroidea extradentata. The sequence goes on along the minus strand of PNEQ01060590.1, from coordinate 26,014 downwards.
GGCGATAAAAGATTACTCTCCATATTACAAAATAAGCTTTTAAATATTTTCTTTTATTGTTATATGTGTAATAAACTGGACCGTTTTTGTGCCCATGCGCAATTATGAGCGGGTGTTACCGAGATTCAGTAACAACCCTACAGTAGAACAAAAAGCAAATAATAATAATACTAGTCAGTATTTTCTGTTGTCAACAAACATAACCTATAACTTACATACAATTCAGGAAAGGAATATATCGACTCTATTCGTTTCAGAAAATATAGCCTATGTATGCAATATGTTAGTTGACAATTTTTTTTACTGCTTTTTGTTTTACTGTGGGTTTTTTCTGCAGATCGGCAACTTTCGTTCGAGCGGCATATGTCCACTAATTGTTTCATATTATCATAGTTACCTATTTCCGGAATCGTTTAAAGATTACATGCGTACTTTTTTTTAGGATTTTTTGTTTCTTTTTTTTTTATAAAGATTGACTCTTACAAACAGTTAAAGTTACACATAAATCTTCAAAACAAAAACTAATTATCAACTTCCACCAGCGTATAAATTTCAACATCAACTGGATAAAACATTGTATACTCTTAAACTTAAAACCAGTGAGAAATTAACCACTTCAGTGAAATTCAAGTAGATTCGGACAAAAATGAACAAATGCAGTTAGTGAAACCGAACTTATTGTTTCAGCGATTAAATGCTACTGATTTTAGTGTGATTGTCTCTTCTTCTCAGTTAATTTCACCTGCCTGATAGCTGATTTCCAGTAAATTCTACATATTCTTCAGTAAGAATCAGACCGTTAACTGGAATTTTAATGATTGACATTGCATTGAATTGAACTACGGATTCAGTTTCAGCGTGTATTAAAAATCTATGCAAAAAGTCGAAGAAAGTCGTTGGAATGTTATAACAAAATAAGAAAATAACCATCCAACATTTCGCTGCTATAGTACCATGTTGTTCTAACTCCATATTTAGAAATTTTACAGGAGAACCATTACAAGTTTGCAGAACATACGTTTTATTTCGCAATTAAAATATTAACGCACGCTATAAATAGTGTTTCAAATACTATAATGCTAAATTAATAGAATAAATTACAGTAAATGTATACCTATGCAATGGAGATAGAACAAAAAGTAGAATATGCTGGTTCTATACCTTCTGAGTTGAATATTTATATTTTCTCTGTACTGTCATGTAAATTAACGGAGTTAGTATAGACTAGCCACAAATCTTTAAAAAAAAAAATGGAGTTAGAAAAATACGGTTCTATAACAGCGATTGGTTGAAGTTAACCAATATGTAAACAACACACATACGGTTGTGAATAACGAAAATAATGTTAGATGTTACGAGTAAAACTAAAATAAATCCTGACACACAGAAAGTAATAGTCTGGAAATGTGTGTATTTGTTGCCATCATCTGTGTTATTCTCGTTCATATTATTCACCTCTATCTTTATTTACTGGTACTTCACTATCCTGTCTGTCCGTTTCTTTTACCGCTTGTTCCTGCGAATTTTTCTCGTGCCTTCGCGAGCACTTACGGAATTCGTTTATCAGGACTCTAGGAGTCATTTATACATCTGTTCACTGGAAATGTATCCCTACTTTTGTGTACGTATGTGCCATGTCGTTCTGGTATTTTGTGTGACACACGTGGTTTCCTCAACATAAGGAAAACCAACAGGGTTATCTCATGGTTATATTTTCGCAGTGTTCAAACCATAATCTTTCCAGTGAAACGAACGTTGAATTGAGTAGAAGAATTTATATTTGGTAAAATAAACCAATTCTACAAGGAATTATTTTCTCCGCTGTGGAATCAGCCAATAGCGTAGGTGTGCAGAAGAAACTTATTGGTGTTCCTTCTTCAACAAGATAATTAATTCAACAACATTATACAAGAGTACAGTTTTTCTCAGTGTAAGACATACTTCTGCAAAAGATTTGGCCTAAAATAATACTGAAATAAAGCAACTGTATTTATTTTCAATATTAACGTCGACTGCAGATAATTTATTGCCACGAGACCACTCTGTTTCCCTATCAGAGAGGCGGGTGAAAATGTTTCGGAAACCACCCTTCGCAACAGCCCTTACGTATTAACGCGCCTCGTTGAAGCTGCGTTCCGGAGGGAGATCGGGTGCGTTCTGTCTACCTGAAATTCGATATTAAGAACGGGAAATTCGGGACGTGGGAGATGGGTTGTCGAGGGGGGGGGGAGTTGCAGGAGAAAGTTTCTCCTTTCCCTCTGTTTCGCAGCAGCTGATGCCCGTGGTTAAGGGACGGCCATAAATCATAAAACCCGGAGAAAAAAACGATTCCCTCCGAAGTTAAATTAAAGCTGCTTTGCTGAGTTCGCGGGAAAGCATTCATTCTGAAATTAATTGTTTCTTTCGCGCAGATGTGAAAATATATATTCTTGCATTGAGAGATTTTTTTTCCAAATTCGGGTTTATTTATTATTTGGAATCGCAAAAAGTTACGCCGAATAAGCACCTGAGTAACACCATTATAAATCGTTGCTAAATAATTAAAACCGTTAATTTATCACGTTGCATTAAGATGGCCACATACCAAGGTAACCGAACTGTGAGCAGAGCTTCGCCGGACAGAATTTCACTAAAATAAACTGTCCTATATGCCGATTGATATCACTTGTTAAAAGCATTCAAAGAAAGTCATACATGTATACGTCTAATTCAAGTCACTATCATAAATGTCGAAAGCGAATGTTTCAGTAGTCAATTAAAGGGCCCTACCCTCACGTTTGACAGAAAATCAATGTAGTCGAAAGGGTGCCACTTACCGACGTATGTAATGCATAAGCGCCTCTCCGCGCAAGCCAATCAGCTGGCGTGCAGTGCTTAACTGTTATCATTTTTCCTATAGCACTTTAAGCGGTGACCAGATTATGTTATTTATGGGCAGCATAGTTCTAAGTCAAAGGCTTGTTTCTGTAGTTGTGTTTTTCGAATCCGGTTGTTATTTTTCCAGATATTGCAGTCTGGAAAAACCATTTTTGGCCATTTTGAAGGGCCCGAAAATGATGTTTCTAATAAACGTGCCAAAGTTTTTAAGATGCAGCGATATAGTTTCACGTGTGTGTTTTTTTCGTGTATGTACAATTATAAAGTTCGTTAAGTAGTTCAGTCAAAAAAAGAATAGTCGTAACTCACTGTAACGCAGTTTCAAGCGCAGGTAGGGATGAAAGCCAGAAGGATATTATAAAATGTCTAGACACTCACAGCATTACTACAGCTTTAATATTACGGTACAATTTTATTGATTCACCAAAAAAAGTATAGTTGAAGGTCGCTGTCGAGGGAAGACTACGCCAGTTTGCGCGTAGAGGCTAAGATAATGGATGATGAGCATATCTAAGGTTCCCCTTACAGTTCATCCGCTTTCCTCAGATTTGGACGTGTAAAGTGCCGGGTGATTCGTTAATGTAAATTAACCCGGCGTAAGTACAATACTGACGACAAACGATCAAGGATTTCACTGTAAAAAAAAGTTAGTAATGTTACTTATCATATGTATGGCAATATTCCCCAACCTTGAGAGGGAAATCTGATATGTATGGAAATTTCCGCAAGGTAGTGTATCCGCCACACACCACTCGGAAGTTTCGTTCGCGCGTTATGTCAACTTGTCCTAGAGGGCTTGCGCCAATATGTAATAAAAAATTACATTACCAGTTGAGTAACTATCCTTGACATGTGTAGAGTAATTTTCCCACACTTGTAGATGTAATTAGCTTACATTAAATGTAGAGTATATTTACCTCAACTTTTTTTACAGTGAACAACTACGAAACATTGGTATGTATGTGTTCATGAGGGTGGCAAAAGACCTCAAAAGTAGAGATTGGAAATGTGTAAATGTACTTAACAATTGAAAGTAAATGGCACTGTCCGTCTGACACCTCCAACTAAAATTATTTCTGTTGGAACGGTCGGGATAAGAACTTATTTCCTAGGCAACCTTTTTTAGTTCATATTTGCATGCTGATTACTTGCACTACATGTCACGACAAAACGCTTAAGTGAAGGATCGCAAAGTTCTAGCTGACGAGGGGTCGCCAACCCGTATCTAACGCAGGAAGGGTTCAACTTTATGTTTCATCGTTTTATGCGGTTGCTCTTCTTTACAACTTTTATCTGCAACAAAACGGTGTTCCGTAATTACGTTTGTTTATCTATTTATCGTGCGTTTTCACTTTTAAAATCTCCAACTTCCAAGCCATCTACCACACTCATGAATCAGGTTGGGCATAATGGCCCGCTTAAGGATCAAAAATCATGTGTGCGTAAGTCGTTAATTATATTACTTATAAAACACATGGATGATGTAATACAGATATTTATGGATGGTGTTCATACTGGAGACTAGTGTGTATCGATTCCACATCAACCTCGGCATTACCACACATTGGCGACTAGTGGGCCAGATTGAGAACTGCCATATTTGGTGCAGGTACCTTATATATTTTCCTTATTATTTGTCCTCATGATTGCACACATTAAAGACTCACTCTGTGTATTATAAACGTTAGAGGTGTCGGAATGCCACGCGGAAAGTCAGGGTCTAGGAAACATGGCCTGGTTGCTCCAGATTTACGATGCTAGCCACCGCTGTATTGATAAAACACGTCTCCTGAACTGAAACTCGTGAAAAGTGAACACCCCTTCCTTCACCCCTGGAATTTTTGTCCTTATTTCATCGGCGGCGCATGAAACGTCGCCTTGCCGGGACTCGGTTTTATACCGTCGCTCGCGAGGGGCGCTATTTCACAGAACCGTCCATAACATATACGGCGTCGAAGTTTACTGTGTGCACAAGGGACGGACGGCGAAGGGGAAGGGGGTGTGGTTGGGGTAACTGCACAGCGACAAGCGGGGTGACAGGGGCAATGACACGCCCGAGGAGTATATGTTCTGCTCGGAGAGGAGATTGCCCTGAGAGCTGCACTTTACTGCTGGTCGTTAAAACCTAAGCGCAGGGCCCGATATTTCAACTACACATATACGGTCCGGGAGTTGCAGCTGCAAAGCGAAGACCTGCAAAGTCCTCCCTTGGAACCCCTACAATCTTGTACAGACACCCCACCCTGCACCATCCCTGCTGAAGACGGCTCGCGTTTCAATTAGCTAGAGCGCTCGTTTTCGGCCGAGTCGACGATTGGGACAACATCCGTCGAGAGACCGTTTACAAAGCTCTCTGTTGCCACGATAGACAATAGCTGTGCTTGCGAGCCTTGTCTAACCTATCCGAACAGGATTTTTGTATTTTTTTTTTTTTCGTAGTACCTGCACTCTTGTCTCGTTTTCTTTCCACCTCAAAGATTCTATTTACTGACATAACCTTTGAGAAATATTACGTATAAGAAGTTAGACAGGATTAAAATAGGTCCAGCATAAACTCTTTCACCCAATTTGTTATAACTACACGAAAAAATTGGTACAGGAAACCCTGTGTGTTCGTAACAGTCCTATAACTTAAATTATATTATTTACTAAATAAATAATTTATATCGCTAAACCAAATAACGAATTCTCCAATATTCCTTTGGTTACCGTACATAAAAATATTTATTACTTGTCTCTACAGTTTTGTTCGATTCCCAAAATCTGTCTGACGTCATATAATATTCTTACGCATGTATGTGTGCACATACGTGGTAACAAATACAAATTATAGAGTGTACCAAATATTTTCTCATTTTGGACTTGGCGAAGTAATGATTCCTCATTCTGGACGTATGTAAGTTTAATTTTTTGTTAGCCAGTAGAATATTTTTTAAAAATTCCAATATGTTTTAGCAAAGTGTTACTTTAAGAGGCCGGCCCGATGTTTCAAGCGCATTTGTACAACCGGCGCTAGACCCATGTAAATAAAGGCTAATGTTATTATCGTCATAGCAATAAGAGTATTACACATATCATTACCTCCTCGCTTTACCAAAGACGCAGTCATTTTTATTTTCGCTGCGTTCACCGGAGTCTCGTGAATAGAACGGTTGACTACACATTTTATAAGTAATTTTTTTACATCACGTCGATAATGTAATCGTTGGTTATACATGATTTTGCAGAATGCAGCTGACTAGTAGCAAATCACTGAACTGGTAGCGGGGCGCGTGTATCTGTATTAGCTGGGCTATCTAAGGCTGGAAAGGAGTCTCTGCCATATTTCAAGTGAATGACAATAAAATATTTGCACATCATAAATTTCGTTTGAAATATAGAAAAATACAAGGTAACTATATTACGGCACGATCATAATGTATGTAATCAACATATATTTTAATTGTTTTGATTTATTTTGTTAGCAATTTTCAGTTCTGCTGCAACCTTAGAGTGGACACAGTATAGGACTGGCGTCACATTGTATCGTGTTGTCTAAGGTGTCGTCGGAAAACAAGAACGAGTGTGTCTTTGATAAAGCGCGGAGACGTTAAATACTCTTATTACTATAGCGATAGTAAGATTAGCCTTTATTTATATGGATGTTAACGCCAGTTGCATACATGCGCCTGAAACACTGGACCGGCCAATTAAGAGGGCGTGGTACATAATTCAACGCTAAAAGCATTAATCTATAACTGTAGGTTTCTTGATGCAAATTTGCGCAAGTTAAACAATAGCAATCCTAGACAATAGTTTTAGCCAACGTTTTGAACAAAACTGTTTCCAGTATTACGAACTTCTGAGGCACAATCTCTGACGCCGGAAGCTCTTGCATTTAATTGCGGCGGAAGAGATCACGCGTAACGAATTAGTAATTTTGGAATAAATATTTACTCATAAAGTTGGCAAATACCATTATCTAGGATTGCCATTGAGTATTTTATCCATATTGGCTTCGAAAAAAGCGTAGAAATTAATTGATGCTTTCAGCGTTTATTTATCTACAACGCGCTCTAAAGTCGCTAAGAGTGAATCCATATTCGTATAGCATATTTCGTATGTCGTACACTTATTTAACTTTCATATGTTCCGTGAGTTTTGAAGAGTATACAATTGCACACACACACACACACACACACACACATATATATATATATATATATATATATATATATATATATATATATATATATATATATATGCAATGGGAATTTGTTTGGCGGATTTGAAAACCAAATATTTAAAATATCAGTTCCGAATTAAGGAAATGTTTTTTTTTTTAAACTAATTCGTTAGTTACTCAGATACAGTAAAATTTATTTAATAAATTAGTGCAGTAAATATAATTACGCGTACAAAAATTCTTAGTACCCTGTCTCACATTATTGCACAGTAAACGGTTACCTTCTTAAGACACGTATTCACTTATTTTAAATTAATCTGAGCACGTTCTACCTGCAATTATGTAGAAAAGTTTTTAAAGTTATGATTATTCGGTAACGACAGATATCACCCTAGGCCGGGTGTTTTGTAATAAACGTTGCATTCATGACGGCACGGATTTAATTCTGATAATTGCTGTGTAATAGAAATTTTCCTTCTAAGAGATTCTTCTGATCGCATAAAACTTTTTCCGGCGCTGTCCTTCGACGTATCATTTACACGTTTTTTCGCATGATTTTATCACGTTATCCCTCACTGCGTAAAAGGAAATAAGACCAATTTTACTATGATCCTTAACTACGTAATATAACATCTATTTCTGTTTATTTTTGTATGTTACGTATTGGTTTCGGGAAATTACTTTATGCTTTCTAGTAGATTCTAAACTGACAGATAACAGTCCCAGTAAATAATAACTAACATACACGAGAAGCTTATTGCATAAACTGAAAGAAATATGTGGTTATTACTGAGTGTTAGTTAAATCATTTTGTAGACATAATATTTTGGGTGACCTCAACATTTTAATGGAGACAACAAAACGATTTGTGGTGAGAATAACAAACATATTTGGCTTTCTCAATACAAAATAATAATTGTGAAGGTGTTACAAAATATGTTTTTCCGTGTACGAATGCAATAGTACTCAAAATAACGTCCAAAGTCTTTAACAGCTGTATCTTCATATACATTTATCTGTACATTAGGGTTGCCAAATTTTCAGATTTTCCATGTGGGACATTTCAGGTAACTGAAATCATAACATTTCAACTATAGTGAAATACTCAAGGAAAACTTTTCTTGATACCAAATTCATTTAAATACCACCTGAAAAAATCACTATCACACATAATTCACATAATTTCAGAATAAACAGGTATGGCAGTCAAATATTTAGGTATTAATTAATTGCATGAATGTAGAAAAGTCATATTTAACAAACTGAATTTTTTTTCTTATTTGCTTCAAAAGTGTAAGTTTTTGTTTGCTTACATACTTTTTACTGCTTACTTAGTTTGGTTTTTAAAAATTCTGTATTACAAGAAACATGGCGTCCCGTCTAATGCTCATACAGGATAATTCATTTAGCCTTAGGGTACGATAAATCCCGTACAAATAAGGACAGTTGGTAACTCTAAAAGGTTGCCGATTGAAATATGCGTCATGTTATTGGCACTGAGTAGTTAAGGACAACTTCCGTACATGCGCAGTACATTCCATTCATAAACGCGCATGTGACTTAGATAAGGTTAATTGTACTACATGTTAGAATGACCAGTGTTAAAAGTTTGTCAAAGGGAAAATGTCTGACGCTTGAGCGCTGGTATCGTTAATGGGTGTAAATTGACCAATTACAGAGCATTCCTGAATTTTAAATTACATAAATTTGATAGTTTAAATCTCGAAATTCGTTTTATTTTCACTTTAAAATTAAGTTAAATGACTTCATTAATTTTCCAAGTCTATTTGAAGTTCATTTTTACTACAGTTTCGTATATTTCTGGTCCCTTGGCGACAGCAGCGAAACTAGAGGCAGAAATTTTTCCTGTGCTTATCTCTCACTTAATTGAAACACATTTTTTTTACTAACGTGTAGTGAAATTAACCTTGTCTCAGATGATACGAAATCTTTTTAAAAAGTCAAAGTTAAAATTGCTGCCAACCTGAAAGCCATAGCGGAGCAAAAATATGTATATACATGGTAATTAAATTAAGTAGTTTTCAGTACTTGTCCAGCCTAAGTATAGCATACCACCACTGACTACTTTGTTCATCTCGGTGCATCCCACACTACTATCGTTTACTTAAAATGATATTAATATACTAAAATCTGAGAGACGCTAAGTGTTTTAATGCCCAAAAACACTCGAAAACATTTTGAAAAATTTTTCTTTGGCATTTTCATTCATGTAGCAGTACTTATCTCGGGGTCGCAATGCTAATTTTTTTTTCTTCTCAAAGTGATATCGTGAAAGCGGACTGAGAACTATGTATTTTAATTTAACATGTTTGTCTCTATCATTGCTCCTGCCAGAGCTCTGGGGCAATCAGCGACATTGAGATATTTAAGCGTTTTACGAAAATTTTATAAATCACAAAAATTGTGCAATATCTTGCTTCAAAAATTGTTTTTACTGTGTAGCTAAATTCTATGAATAAAAATCATATATATTTAGGTAAATAATCGACTCGAAAAAAAATCCGTAAGTTAAAATCCAGTCATTATTTATAAAGCACGATTTTGTTGCGGAAAAAAAAATTGCACCATTTACTTCCAACGTATTGCGTGCTTCATGGTTCTAGGCAGCGCATCTTTGCTCAAACACGTATCGGTATCACATTCGACTGCGCCAATCAGAATAAGGCTGTTGTCACACCACACGTCTGTGATTGGCCAGTGGAAAGCCAAGACGAGTGAGAGTTAAAACTTGCAATCGCTACCGATGAAGTGAAGCTGCAGATGAGCTCATAAGACACTGAAAGCAAGTGTTATAAGGATCTGTTCTGCACAGAATCGTGGTGCTGTTATTACATACGTGAAAAAGACGGCGGTACAGACAAATAACGGTTAGATTTAAACATGCATGTGCCGATGCGGAACTCATCAATTTTTTGTTTCATAATCATAGTGATTTTAATATATACATACACACACACACACACACACACACACATATATATATATATATATATATATATATATAAATTAGCTGGTCCGGTTTTCCAGCCACGCGATCAAGTTCAACTGGAGAGTACTAACCACGTGCCGAATGATCACGCTGCAACCCAGTTAATTTGTGGCGAAGCACACACGAAAACAAATTATTTGAAAATTAGTTTCGGCGTCGGAGTCGGGGAACCGTTTTCAACGCTGCGCAACGTTTCGTGAAATGAGATATTTCACGCGGCCACAAGTCTGTCATCAGACACGCTTCGGAGAAGAAACGCAAACCATACTAATCGCTCGTGATGGCGAAAATAAAGTGGAAATAACAAGCATTCGCAGCTGTAGCTGTACAGTGACCTCTCCCCCTACCAACAATTCCTTTCTCCCCGCACTTTCCAGCGTCACCCCTCTCTCCCCGTAGGGGCAGCACTTTCGCCGCGAACATCAAAAGAATAAGCCGACCAGATAATGAAGCCATCAGCAGAAATCCCACTCCCGGACCGACATAGCCGTTTAATTATAGCGATGGCCTTTGACGAGGATAAAAAGCGTCCATAACGAGAATATAAAATAAATATCGCGTCGCATTTTCGCCAGCGCGTCGCATGATGATTACTTCGGAGGGATGGCGGTAGCTGATAACGAGAAAAAAAGAGGGGATAGAATTCGCGAGTAGTTTTGACGGGTGCTTTAACGTTTTCAGAAACGCACGATAGGCTTTACGTAGATGTTTCGGTTCATAAGTTGCGTCTCTCTCTCTGAGTTTTTATTTTACAGGATCGCAGCGTAGGTTATTTCGAACTACTTTTGGAGTAATCCCCAGTTTGACTGACGGATTGACATTTGTTGAGGGTGAGGGGTGGGTTGGCCTAGCACGTTAATCCCTCTAATTGAAACTGATACGCGCAGGCCATCTTCGGTGGAGGGGAGAGGGGGGGATATTTTTATCTGTCGAACGCAAATCGGGACACAAACAAGCCTCTCTCCTGCCACGCACCAGTCGACTACCCCTCCCCGACCCTCACCCCACCACGTCACCGACAACTCCTATAACCCCACTTGTTCTCGTCGTCCACGAGCTCGGGCAGGGTCGTTACGTTTTACAACTGATTATATTTGCCAATCCTCCGACGTGTGTCGGTGTTATTGCTGATTGATAGCTTTACTCCCCTCCCCCCCCCAACAATCCACCCCGCATCCATCAGCGCCGAGCGCCATTTTACGATTAATATCGAGCACGGGTCGAGAACCACACATGTCCTTCCTGCGACTGGTTAACGTAGACAGCCCCGTCCCCCAGGAAGTTTCTCGTCAGTATTAAGCCACAGAATGTTTAGGGATACAGAAGTGAAATAGCCGGTAGGACGGCGAACTCAAGTCACACACGCCAGCAAAATGGCTTCCCTGGCCAGCAACATGGTGAGTACGCCTACAGCCAATCGGTATAAAGTAGCTACCCTGATTACTCGCAGCCAGGCCAATTGGAAACCTGCCGTAACGTGCAAAAACCAAGCACACACGGGGTTTGTATTAGCAAACTCGGACAGCCAATTAGCTGTTAAGTTCGCACGTATCAAATGAGCCGCCGCATCATTTCACGTCTGTATTACTATATAATCTGTGATTTCTAGGGACCCCAGTTTTTCACGAAAATAATTTTGCTCTCCTTTCTAAGCCATGGCGCTAGGTAAATTTCAGCTTTAGGAGTACAAACATAAGACTTAGTCGAGTTTTCAAGCGTATAATGAGTTACGAGACTCTGATTCGCTTGCAGGCATTTATACCTGACCTGGTTGTGCTCAAGCACATCTGGTCATGTGACTGATCAAATCTACCTACCAGGTTACTTAAAGAGAACTCTGAATGCTACGTATTGTACTGATATAGTTGTTATTAAGTGCACATTTATTTATCTACATATTGTGTTTGATGTAGAATTCGTAGAATGAGTATTTCAAATTTCAAGGAATTAGTTTTTTTTTTTTTTTTTTTAATTTTGTTCCCCAAATGAAAGTGTTAAAATTAGTGTGGTTCTTTCCTACGGTAATTTAAAATCTGGATTTTAGCAGGCCTAACATCTTCAGGCATAATTAAATCAAACTATAAATAGTTTTCCCGCGGAAATAGTATCATAATCATAAAACTATTTTGACTCAAAATTGAAAAATTTCGGTACAAAACATCGCGAAATTGTTTGATGTTCACGAATACAGTTGTAGCTACATATTTACTTTTCAGGACAAATAACTTTAAGAAGGTAATAAAAGTGGCCTCTCTACCAGCCAAATCGTGTTTTTTTAACAATTATTCTGTTTCCCATGCGACAATGGGTAACCTAAAGCCCTGGCGGTTGAAAAAATAGCGAAATGCATACTATACTACATGTGGCTTAGTAGCCCTATCAGTCAAGCCAACATGCGTGCCACAACTAAATTTTTGTCCATCTTTGAGTGGACACAGGAAAAATACTGTCGTGGCCACAACAAAATGTTTGTTTAAATACAAGCTGCTGCAAAGCTACTTCAACACAAAGAAAAGTTTATCTAACTTTTTACAGAAATTGTAACAAAAATTGTGTTATCTTGTAGATAATTTATTTGAAATCATTCTGGTGATGATAGTTGTGGTATTTTTAACACAAGCATTATGTAGAAAAAATATTATGCTTGTTTCAAAGAAACTTGTATGAATTTCAAGAAACTCCTTTTTAAGACAAAATGTGACACAAAACATAACTTTTCCACATTATCTCAGCTGCACGGGAAGATTTCTTTACCGCAAGCTAAATACCTTTGCGACAAGGTTACTTTGCAGTGGATCATGTTCAAATAACATTTTTTTCTGTGGCAAACATGGCCATTTTATGAGAATGTGAGTTCCTGGGCAACATAAATAGGAGGTCACCTCCTCCCCCTCCCACAATACCGTCTTTTTTACTTTATAGATGCAGTGATAACTTTTAAGTTATGGCATATTTATATTTGTATTGGCTTGTAGTCACCTATATAAACATTACAATTTCAAGTACCACAGTAAAATGCATCAGTTCACACAGAAATAACACACACACACACACACATATATATATATATATATATATATATATATATATATATATATATATATATATATATATATATATATATATGCGAGTAAAACAAAAATAATATGTTACTTAAAATTCGGTTTTTACACAACTAAATGAATACTTTGTATTCTTGTGTAACACATAATAAAACGCCAGTTCAATTTAACTATTAATAATTCTTTTTTTAAATTCAGAAATAAGGCCCCTAGAATGTGAGACCCGGGACAAATGTCCCTCTTGCCAATTCCCCCCCCCCCAATCACCCGCCACTGGACGCGACCCTGTTGACAACAAATGTGTTTTATTAAATATTCAAAATTGGTAAGGGTAGTATAGTGGTAAGGATAGTTTAGACTGCTTCTGACACCCAGATTACTGTAAAATAAGTGATTAATTTCATTAAAAAACACACCTACCCAAAACACACACACACACACACACACACACACACACACACACACACATATATATATATATATATATATATATATATATATATATATATATATATATATATATATATATATATATATATATATATATATATAGCGTGTACCAGAATTCATGTGCTGAACTCCGGGACGGGATTGTTTGTGTAAAATAAGGTGGCATTACATTGACAAACACTATTGTGTGATGAATATTAAGGGAACTACACGACGTTTAAAACAAAATTTTGAAATACATTATTTGAAAAATACTAGAAAGTATGATAGATGGAGTCACCAAAATTGACATAGAGCTTTAAGAATCGGAGCAATAAATCTGCGAAAATTTGGCTGACGCAACGTTTCCCGTCACTGCTTATGTAGTGGTTACTCAACCTATTTGTGCAAGTAACTTTTAAATACTAAGCGGTAATAAAATATTCTATGTATATAATTGCTTATCGCGCAAAATGAAGGGGAAAGTAGCCCTTGTGTTAATGCACACCGATGATCCGTTTTCGGAAAAGTTGAATAAAATACAAAGGTACAGTGTAACCCTGCAGAGGTAGGTTATTCAACGGCTTTCTGAGCGATGCTAATTGCAGTATTGAATGGTTAAATTGAGTACAGTAGTGAGATATGGGCGACGTTATGACAACTCACACGTGTTGTATGAACGATACTGTAGTGTGCCAAGTGACTTCGTTTTATTTTAACACGAAATTGCCAAAGATATTCTCAACCCGTCAACAAAAATAACTCACGCTTTGAATAACGTTTACACATGCAGCTTTCTAATTAGAATCATGATTTTGGGACACCACAAAAAAGCTTTAAAAAAAAAAAAACAGTATTATGTTGTACTAACGTCAGTAAAAAGTAACATTCGAATTCATAACAATGTAACGACGGATCCGTTGAGGGGGCGGTAGGGGCGATCCCTCTAAAACAACGAAAATGAAAGCAATAAAACTTATAAAACTTGTCTTAGATTACGGGATTACTTCCATCAATAAGTTCCATATTTTTATTTCGAATCTATTTAAATAGCACAATTTTGCAGCTTAAGATAAAAAATTTCCCGTGGAGAACTCCAGGGGCCCCCTTAATTTGTCTGGGGTATGTGCATGGTGACAACGTGCAAGAGGGGGAGGGGAAGGGCTAAAATCCGTCCTTGCAACAAAGACACGCAGATAGCCTACGTAAGCTGAAATGGTGATGCATTAGATATTACCTATAAATAAAATAAAAGTGCTGAGTCACGACTCAAAGTGTCACAGAAATATTAATACTGCGCACCGTTTAGTACGTCACGTGTAGCAAAGTCGGCTTAAACATCCACCGGTTTTCGTGCCTTACGCATGGGATATTACATTCGCTACATAAGCCTCTTATCAGCAATTTCTTGAGAGATGATGATGTTGAAATTAGGTGGAACGACAGCAGTGGCGGAAAAGAAAGAGGAAGGGAATTAACCTTTAGAAAACAATCTGGCTAGCAGTAACTGCCGACACCGGGCGCGAACTACCGCAATTTTCGTCACCATTATTTTTATTTTGTATTTGTACCAGATACTTTTTTTCTTGTTTTAGACACAAAATGTGACTAAATTTGGCTCTTATGAAATTTTTTTATCTCTCATAATTTTCGCGTAATGGCTTGTTAAAGTCATATTTTGCATGTTTCCGTTTTAACTACTACAGTAATACCAACTGATAAAACAAACTCAAAAAAATCACAGTGGATAAAGACATTGCAGGCTACAATGTCATGCGCATAAAAATAAAGAATAAAAATTATTTGAATTTATAAAAGTGCTGAAACTGGAAATAAAAATTTAAAATTTCAATATTTTTTATACAAATAATTTTAATTCTTTATTTTTATGAGCATGACATTCTAGCCTGCAATGTCTTTATCCACTGTGATTTTTTTTTTTTTTTTTTAGTTTGGTATATCATTTGGTTTTAGTGTAGTCCTTAAAACGGAAACATGGAAAATATGACTTTGACAAGCCATTATGCGAAAACTATGAGAGAGAAAAAAATTCATAAGAGCCAAATTTAGTCACATTTTGTGTCTAAAATAATAAAAAAATATCTGGTACAAATGAAAAAAAAAATGGTGATTAAAATTGCTGTGGGCCGCGCCCTTAATGGATAGAATAAGAGAGTTCACGTGTACATAACAAGGATCAGAGCACAAATAGGAGAAATGCATTTGTACGTACTAAATTTGCAATAAGTGTTCGAATTGCAGTCCCCCTACTTCAATACACAGCTGGCAACTGCGGATCAGGTCGGCCTGGACTCGTGCGTAAACGTTTTGTATGGCACGTATACGATCAAATGCGGGTATCACACGTGCCACGGGATCTTCCTGGCTAGTCATAGGCGTTTCATTAATCAGGGAGATGACATGACCCATAAAAAATCCAAAGGAGTCAGGTCTGGAGATCAATTCGGCCAATGGATGGGCCCTCCTCTGTTTATCCAGCAACCTGAAAACGTGGTGTTAATATGGCGGCGTACTGCAGAAGAAAAATGTGGTGTTTCCCCATCGTGCTGAAACAACATGGTGCGGCAAATTGCCAATGGTACTACCCCCCCTCCCCTTTCCAGCAATTCCGACAAGACATCCTGCAGGAACGTTAGACTCCATTGAGGCGGTCAGGTAGCAATAAGGTCCCAACAAATTTTTGTTGACAAGGCCAGCCTACGTGTTCACACTGTGGTGCACTTGGTTACACGTAGGGTGCATGTGGTGCGTCCAGATGTGGCTGTTTCTGTCGCTACTGTATTCAATTTAACCATTCAATGCTACAATTATCATGGCTCAGAAAGTCGCTGTATTGCCTATCCCTGCGTGGTTACACTGCGCCTTCGTATCTTGATTCGCTATTTCTCCAAAAAGGTTTATCGAAGTGAATTAACACACAGAGTGTTTTCCCCTTCATTTCGCGCGATAAGCAATGATATGCATAGAATAGTTTAATACCGCCTATTTAGTTAAAAGTTACTTACACAAATAGGTTGAGTAACCCCTGCATAAGCAGTGAAGGGGAACGTTGCGTCAACCACATTTTCACAGATTTTATTGCTCCAATTCTTAGAGCTCTGCGCCATTTTTGGTGACTCCATCTCTTATACTTTCTACTGTTTTTCAAAAAATGTTTTTAAAATTTTGATTTTCAATGTCGTGTAGCTCCCTTATTTTACACAAATAATACCGTCCCAGAGTTTAAAGTATGAATTCTGGTTCACACTGCATATTTATATACAACGTGTATATAAAACATTCCGATAAACTTTAACAGGTGATAGCTGAGGTGAAAAAAATAATGTTTCATGCAGGGAACACGTGGTCCAGCTCACATCGGAAGCGCTGCAGACGCTTCCAATGTTTGAGAAAATATGAAAAATTTTTATAATATTTAGGAAACTACATGCTTGACAGAAGCACATTATTGGTTGCGAAATATATTTACCGAAAGCAATAATAACGTGAAGGATTTCTACGTTTAACACGCCTCAATCACGTTGAAAGGAGGTGCCACTACCCTTATTTCTTTGAAAAATGTATGTGACAGTAAACAGTTGCTGTTTTTGATCAAATATTATTAAAGGGAAGCAAATTTGGAGAAATAAATTTATCTTGCAAAAACTGTCTAACGCTCGTAATTTGAGGGCAATCATTAAATGTTTGATTTCACAGAGAAGTGCTACTGCCTACCAAGTATGCAACCAGGAAAGACTGTGTGCACGCACTGGAGCAGGGCAAATTTATATATATATATATATATATATATATATATATATATATATATATATATATATATATATATATCGCTGCTAAGCCTTGTCTCAACGCAGAAAAATGGTTTACATCTGAAAGCGTTAACATACAATATGATAGTATATCACAGAATATAAGTTAACATGCACTGCTCGACAAACCTAAGTGTGTCCTCGGAGAATATGTTAACTACAGCCGTCCCCCTCTCTGACATACCTCACCCTCATACTCTTCTTCTGCCCGCTACACTCTACCAGCCAATAGCAAGCAAGTAGCCGGGCCGTCACGACAAGCACTTCGTACTGTCTCGACAGCCAGAAAGTGACAACCAGCGTGTAGTTGTTGTCCAACCTTTATTTCATGGGTAAAGATGATGGTTTATCGCGGGAAAACTTGACTATTTGCTAGACTTCAACATACGCTCAGCTTATTAAAATATAACTGGCTTTCGCTTGTACGTGGAGCTGTTGCCCCAATTTGACTAAGCCAATAAGAATCCCGCCGTTGTAATATTTGATGCCTGTTATTGGTTTGCAGACAGCTACGGTGTGTCAGTGGTTTCAAGGCTATGTTGGTGCAAAAAATTTTCGCGATATACCATCATCTCTATTCATGGGTTGCACGGGTCTATTAGACCTACTACAGGTGGTCGCTTACAATACGAACGGAGTGTACATGGAGGGAGGGCACCAAGACCTTCCGCTCCACTGCCTTCACACGGAAACCTGGAAACACTAGCGTTCTTGCCTGTCCTACCCGGGTCTACACTTAGGTTTGTCGAGCAGTAAATATTCTTATCCTCTAACTCACCATAGCTCTCAGGTGAGTAACGCTAAAGTTAATTCTACTACAGGTTAGAAAGAAAATATGTTTTCTCATGGGAGAGTTTGGCTCAGGGAAAATTTCTGCCGCTAGTTTCGCTGTCATCGCTAAGGGACCAGAAAAATACGAACTATATAGTAAAATTAAAATTATATAGGGCTTGGAAATGATAGATGCCATTTAACTTAATCTTAAAGTGAAAACAAACCAATTTCGCGTTTCAAATCATGAAGTTAATGCAATTTAAAATTCAGGAAAGCTCTGTGATTTGTCAGTTTGCACACTTTATTAATACCAGCACTCAAAGCGACAGAAATTTTCCCTGTGACAAACTTTAAACCTTGGTCTTTCTAACCTGTAGTTGTATTAACGTTATCAGCGCACTTGACACAGTCGCATAAGAGTGAGAGATAGTCGCCATCCTGAATTTTTCCTGTTTAGTGTCGCAACTTATCTTCTGGGTAAATTTATGCAACTTTAACCTAACTACAGAAAATAATACATACTGACAGACTTTTAGACACCATAAATCTTTATTTCCCGTTACTATTGTTACAGATCGAATTGCAGTTAAGAAAGTAATAAGAATTTTCTAACTGCGATTCTATCAGTACCAACAGTAACGGAAAATAAAGACTTACGATGTTTAAATTTTTCGTTACATATCAAATTATCTTTACATCATTCTGTAGTTAGGTTGACGTTGCATAAATTTACCCAGCACAAAAGTTACGACACAAAATACAAAAAATCAAGATGGCGACTTTGTCTCACTCACGGCCATAGAAGAACAGGTTTGGACACTCGCCTGGATATTTGACCCCTTTGTTGTTTGGCTGTAGTTCACCAAGTTACCAAGAATATTGTGTTTTATTGGCGCTGATGTTAGGGCGGTCGGACTAAACTCCGCCCACTTCCTTTCCGCTAAGGTAAACAACTTATCAAAACGTATTTTTTTATCAATTTATGAAATATTTTCTTCGCTCACAAATCTAAGAAAAGGCTCCAGAAATCTTTATTTACTTTATGAATTGAACAACGGAAAAGAGTGGACGGAATTTGAATCCGACCGCCCGGAAAACAGCGCCAAAAAGTACGACATTCTCGGTAACTTAACGAACTACAGCCAAATAACAAGGGCGTCAAGCAAAATACATTGTTAGATAAGCGAGTGTCCAGACATGTTCTTCTACGGCCGTGATCTCACTCATAACGAAGGGCGGCGAAGGGCTGCCAACAAACAGATATTTGTTTCCGGCCGCATGACTCGCGGATGTCGGTGACACGCAGACAGCTGGTGTTCTGGTGCTGATTGCTGCTAGGATCTCGGCTGTCTCATGTGGGAGGAAGTGTTGGTGTGGGTGGGAGGGGGTGCTGACCCCTCGACGGGACGTTGTGCGTTGTCCACCTGGACCTGGTCACAGGCAGATAACGCGCCTCTCGCCCTGCCAATCAATCTCCGCTCTCCTGGTTCCAGCACTCACCCTCGCCTGCCAATCATACTCGTGTTCCCTAACCACCCTCCGCCCCTTCATCATCGGGCACTACTCGTCACGTGTTATCGCTGCGCTGCACGCCTCGCGGTGTGGGGGAGGATTTTCCCGCCGTCAACACTTAAAAAAATTATCGTGCGTCGAAATTTTCCGCCGGGGAACCTGCGCGATTAACTGCCGGTCATTGCACATACAGGTGTCGATGGTTCGTGTCCAGCCTACGTTGATATTGTCGAATACGTACTGTACCTTCTGTCAGAGATGAAAATCAATATCGGTTCCCGGCGGAGTCGGTCCCCGGATTTTCGCATGTGGGAATCGTACGGGACGATGTCGCTGGTCGGCGGGTTTTCTCAGGGATCTCCCGTTTCCCCCGCCCCTTCATACCGGCGCTACTCCGTTCTCACACCATGTCACCCTCCACCATCGCTAAAGACCTCGATGTGAAGCGCTGACCAAAATCTCTTCACTCACTCAATATCGGTTACAGAACTGCGGCGAAGACCAGTGGGTGGAAGTGATGACTGGTTGTTGTCTATCATTGGTGTGAGAGTACGGTCTTGTTATCATATTTGTACAGTCTGTTTCGTATAAGATTTCTTTAATTTTTATATATTTGTTCATTTGGTTGATTAAGAGGCCCTCGTACAGCACAAGGCCTTGGTAGATGTACACGGCCATGATCTGTTTAATAAACAATTCCAGCATTTGCCTGGAGTGATTTCGGAAAGCCCTGGTAAATCGAGATCACTATGACAGGAGCTGGTAATCGAACCCAGGTCCTCCCGAATACTCCACATTGTTCGGTCCATAGCATTTGACAGTAATGCAAATGCGTATTTACATTATACATGATATTTCATGTCAATACTTTAGGAGAACAGTACTCTGCCGTACTAAGGAAGAAAGCCTTAACTACAAATATGAAAAAAAAAAAATACTTTTATTATATTTAAATAATTGGTACCAACACACATATTTTTACTAAGGATAAACGGCTTATAACCAGTCGTTGCCTGTGTAAAAAAATTATTAAAATATTGCTCGAAACCAAAATTTCGCCTAATACTGAGAATAAAAGACTCTAAATGTTGTTTTGAAGGAAGATATCAAAAAGTAATACCAAATAAATTTCAAATATTTAAATGTCACAGTAAAAGCAAAACATTCAATCCATTTACAAAAATGAGAGAGTATTAAGACAAAATAGACTTTTTGCTCTCCTGTAAAATTTGACCTCTTGGAGTTAAGGCTTTCTCCCTTGGTAGGGCAACTCACAGCTAGAGGAACCGAAAATGTCACATGAACAGACACCGAAAACGCACCGTTACTGTACTATAGGCAGAGACCGTAAAATTTCGCGGTTTCAAAAATCTCTGTAAACTCGATCAGACAACAGATGTTCATTGGCTGCTCGCTGACAAAGTGAAATGGGCTTGCAGTTAGTTACATTGTTATTATTTGCTCATCGACTTCAAGGTGGTGTCGATTAAGTCAACGGCCAATTGGGAAAGTAGCACGAATTTACAGTTGCTGGAATCCTAGCTTGTGTCTGAAAGAAAACGCGAATTTTACATGTCTCTAACTATAGGTTTCATCTGTGGCGGCTCGTGGGTTGCTGCCAGTTTGGGCTGCAGTTGCCAAGAGCTGTACAGAGTTGTGAGCTGGTTGACTCTACAGCCACTGACACGCTGATGTGCAGGTGCCCCTTACTGCTGAGTGGTCATAACAGATCTAGTAGCCGACAAATATTTCATGGTCGTTGGTCTACAGCTCGTTCCGACTATCTGCAGCCCCATCTGGCAACAACCCACGAGCCACCACTGGGTTTCATGACTAGGGACATGAAGTTTTCGCTTAAAGGTTTTCGCATCATCTTGTTTCGATGCTTTACGTGCACAGCTGCAGTTCTGCGTCATTATTATTGGCAACTTGCACTTGATCTGAGACGTCTCTCATTTGACTCTGCTAATTATAGGAAGGTTAACTGCAACACCACACGTCTGTGATGCGCGGATAGAACCCGAAGACAGTAAGAGTTAAACATCCAATCACTAGGTACCTGCAAAATTAGCATTATTATTTGGTAACAGGCTATATTTTCTGTCCTTTACACACACAAATACAGTATGAGATTACTAGAGACATGCAAAATTCGCGTCATCATTTGAAAGCAGACTAAACTTCACTTTCCTACACAATAGAGCGTAATCTGCGTTTCTATTGGCCACGAACTTTTAAATGTTGTCATTTGCATGTGTTACGTCTTTACAGAGATTGGCCTCTCTACCGTGTAAGCATTCTCCGCGGCAAGTCACGACAATATCGGCCAGCGAGAGACGTCGAACGAGCCGAGCCTATTGTCACTTGGAGTCTAGTCAGCTGTCAGAAAATAACTCGAATTTTGCGTGTCTCTACCGGTAACTGTGGGTGCTGTTATTTCATAGGCAAGTTACGTAGTTTGGAAATGTACTTACACGTCGTTCGGGGCAAAGTTAGCACTAAAAACTTAACCTTTAAAAAATACTAGCAGTTACTGCACATAATTCAACATTACCTACAGTCTCCTTACTGCTTGTTTGGATGGCGGCAGTGACGAAGTGTTTAAGTGTTCCAAGGCAAGCAGTGAGAGACCCGACTATACACTTAGAGCATATTACAGTTGTGTTGCTGAGACCTATGTGTATTACTGAGAACTAGCTTCTCGCCTCTTACATGTTACTGGCTGAGGAGTGTATAGGTCATTCGGAATAAAGTGAGCACTAAAGATTTAACCTTTGAAAAATATCACTAGCCGGCACTGCATATTAGTCAACATTAACAACAGTTACATTATTGTTTATATGGTTGGTAGCGAACAATTGCATGTAGTTCCGTGTATTTCCTTATTTGAATACAGCATTAGTGAAACAACATAAAATGCAGGCGACCTCTCTGTATTTAGCATACTTTAAAATATTTATTTAAGTTCTTACTGACATACGTACTGACTGCATAATTTTATTTAATTAGCGCCAGCACAAAGCGACGCAACCGAGTCGATTATCGTTGGTACATGCCGCTAATGTTTTGCGCCACAGAGGTAGTTTGAAATTTCACCGACAGATGGCATCAGAGTTAGGTTTTCGCTGCTTCGCTTGGAAGCGAATTGCGTTATTCACTTTGTTTGTCCGTTGTGAAATGAACATGGGTTTCCGATAAACACATTCAAAAGTATTAGATGTGACTGTTTATGAATATCACTGCTAAATTTTGTGAAGTCATAAATAACGTAAGTTATGTTTAATGATCGCCAGCCTGAGTATCTGGAAATAGAAACAGTATTTTTTTCCTGTTTCCACATTAAGAAAATACATTATTTATTGTTTCTCTTTACGTGCGTCGTCGTCGTTCATTGCAATATGCTGAACGGAACTTGAAATTCTTGAGTTACGTGTGTCGTATGTGTTTTTAGTGGCGGTTTTAATTTGAAAGTTCGAGTGTACTGTGCATGCATTTACGAGATTCGTAACGGTAATAGCGCCGTTCGAGTAGACGCAGAGAAACCAGTGTTATAAGACGTTTACTCGCATGTATTTATAACTAAGATTACTACTGAGTATAGGACGTATTCAACACCCTTGCATTTAATGAGTACAAATTGTAGCTAAAATTTATCGGAGCAGTGTAACGTAAATGTAAACATTGTACAAGCCTATATAAATAAAAGCACGCGGCAGTGTTGATGTTTACATGCAGCGGAAAGATGTAAACTGGCAGAAAATATAAATTAATCAGGGCTTTTTTGAGTGCTCACTTTATTCCGAATCACCTATACCAACCTTTACCAGTCGAAAGGTTCCACAGAAAACTGAGAGTTCTGAACAGTAGTTGCTAATCACCGCTGGCCCTAGAACCCTTCACGCTTCGCCACTGGTTGGCAGCTAAATAACGCAACACAGTTCCGAAAATTTTCCTATTTAATTATAACAATACTACATCTAAATCAGTAGAAACCGACGTAATTGCATGTTATATAACAAATTAACTATTTTGTTAATTTAACTATATAGCTTCCTGCCGACTGCACAATTTATCTTGCACGCGCAAACATCAAGTGACGTGGCCAGAGAGGTTAGACATTTCCGTCGTTAGCCGTTATGCGCGGAAAGATACGAGTTGGCTGAAAATAGAACTTTACCAGGACTTTTCTGAGTGCTCACTTTATCCCGAACCACCTCTCTAAGTGATTATATATATATATATATATATATATATATATATATATATATATATATATATATATATAATGTTTTGATTTTAAAATATCTACAATGCAGTGTTTTTGGGTAGTCAGTGAGTTGATGTCGTACAGACTAAGTCTGAAGGCAGGGCCGTGTCTAGTGGGGAGACTAAGAGGGACATTTTCCCCGGGCACACTGTAAAAAAACTTCCTAAATTGTTCAGTAAGTAATTAACCTAAACGTAGCATGGGACAGCTACTCTCGCCTTGTAAATATGCAAACATTTACAGTTGTTACAGTACAAGTCTGGTAACTTTAGTATGCATTTAACTGTTTTCTAAAAAAGTTTAGGAGTGCTACCATGGATGTCTGGGAAACAATACAACCATACCTACTTTCTTAGCGTTCCTATACGAACTTGTCGCAAATTTACAAACAATTTACAATGCAACTCATAGTCAAGCTCAACTCGTAAGGGAGATATCTGCCCTTGAAAATCAAGATTTAAATTCGCATTGCTTCAAAGTATATATTAAACTGTTTTGATTAAAACTTCGATGGTTTTAACATTGCTCAGTGTTATCGAAACCTAAGACGTAGCAGAAATACAGCGTTAAAATCGTCAGCCACCATTCAAAGTATAGCGCTGACATCCCTCTAATTGTGTAGGTACGCCTTTTTTGACGTCATTAGATGTTGGCTTCTGATTCTGTCATCATATCCAGTATGTCCAACTGAACAAAAAAAAATGTTCTTTGTGAAAGTGTCTCGAATCCATAGTTTCCTTCAAAAACCCACGCAGATATGATAGCGGCAACGTGAAAATGCCTGATATGCAGGTAATACAAGTCTTACTATGTCTCTTTGCACTAGTAATTTAGTCGAGGTGTTTATATATGTAGTATTGAAGGGGAGTTTGCGAACACCCCTTATACTTGCATGTTTTCGTGCAACCACTTACGGCCATGCTATATTTTCTCTACTGTTTTTGCGGAAATTGTTTTTTTTAAGCTTCAAACAAGAACAGATATAAAACATGGTTTTGTTTAAAATGTTTTTTTTTTGCAGTGATAGCTATATTTTTAAAACAAGAAATTGTACGGTTCCTACTCAAAATTCAACTAAACAGAATTTCGTTAGTTACATAATTACCTAAAACCATGGTGTTTACTGCCTTAAAAAATCAGCCAACATGGACGAGACGATTTTTAACAAAACAGCAACACAATGTGACATCTCACTGTCTCTTTCATGCCACAGATTTTATTTCAATTATTTTATTTGCCAGACACCCCGGCCTTACATGGTTTTACTGTAACATGCTTTATTTTAACTGGAATTTAGTATGTTGGGCTTAAATTATCATTTTGTTTTGATAGTGCACTTCATGCACCAAATTTGTCGACCAGCCAAGTGTTTTACTCCACTAATACTTTCTCTTAGACAGGAAACAGTGTGTGTATTTAGTTTTTTTGTTTGTTTGTTTTTCAAAAAGTTCTAAGAAAAGCTGTAGCTTGAATGTACGTGTAGTGCATGGACATCTTCAAGATTTGAAGTTTTATTTCTCCGTGAAGTCTGCAAGTAACTTCTATACGCCACAGATAAGCGTCCTGGAGCTTTATTTACACGAGGGAAATATTTTTGTTCTATAACGAAGGCAGTAAGAAGTCGTTTAATGGTATGTTAAAAGCCTGTTTTAATCATCATGGAGTCATCATTATATCACCGCTAGTCAAGCTGCCATCATCCCACTGCATCTTAGAATATTCAATTAAGTCTCCTGGACTACATATCTTACACCCACCAATCGACCCATACTCACCGCTGAACTTTTGCCGAAAATATTAATAATGAACACTAAGTTTGAATGAATTTGATTACACGTTTAACTTGGCTGGTATTTTTTTTATCCTAGTAATTATTGCTTATGTTTCAACTTGTAACATAGAATTCCTATATGACAGATTGAGAATTCTAATGTGTTTAATCTATGTTAATTTTTGTAATGCATTTTATAACGCTCATTCTATGGTCAATGAAACTCCGAGCTAGGCATAAATTTGTTTTTCAAGTTTGAGTATGCTATGAGAAATTATGTTAAAATTAATACAACATCTGAGGTTGTAAACTATACT
>PNEQ01060587.1:93734-147571 GCA_003012365.1 Medauroidea extradentata | reverse complement strand
ATGTAACGTTAAGTGCATGTTTCGTGATAAAATTAATGATTTGTTGCGATCGTGTATTATAAAATGAACAAGCATAGTATTAACATCATTTAAAAATACGCGCGGGCACTCTGCAGTACTTTAATACTTTATTTCGTCTGTTTGAAAGAGTGAGGTTGTAGAAATACACGGTAAAAGTGTCATGGCTGCCGTCTTCAAGACGTTGCGGAATCGCATCTCACGACCCCAAGAGCATGTGAAATTTTTCCGCATGGAATCATTTCATTTCGAAGTTATTTTCACTCAAGAATAGCAAAATGGAATCCATTACGAAATTCCGAGAAAATTCGCAATGGAATAATCTCGCATCATTTCAAGAATTGGCTCCCTGGTCATCTGGGTGGACGTATTTTGTGCGTGCAAAGCCTAAAAGTACAGAAGAGATAAGGACGACACAGCACACGCATCACGTCTCAACTTAGCCTCTATGCGCAAGTCTATGAATTGGCGTGCAGTCTTCCAGGGTAGACACGCGTGAAACGTTCTTAGAATGTTATACTTAAGCAGACATTACTCGCTTATGTTGAGTAGTTTTCAAATTAGCATGTGTCGGTCGGCGTATTAGGTAGACGGCAGCCTTAAGGCCATGGTCTTTCAACTTTCATGCAAACAATTGCAAATAACTAAAATATTTTTTAATCAAATGCTTTTAAAAAATTTGAGACTGTGTACAGTCATACGATACACAATTTTGCCAGACAGTTTTTTTTTAAATAACGTACCGTTTGCTAGCAAAAAATTATTTTGCTTCACTTTGGCTTATTTTGTCAACAAAATATGTAATATTTCAGGGCCAAAAATCTAAAAATCCGTTTGGTTCGCTGCAACAGAAAAATTCTGATACAAACGATGATATATAAGTGTTAAAACTGTAAGAATAAATTTTTGATATATGTATTAATTTGCGTTAAAAACATATATTTTCGAAACCACTGCTAAACTAAAGAGCGAGGCCTTAAAGGGCATAAGCACGACTTTCTCGGCTTTCGAGAGAATTATTTTTCTAAACCCAGACAGGAGCCGATAGCATAAAATTGCTCCGTAACGTTGTTGCAAACTGGTTTCACTACGTAACAAACTTTTTCGAGACAAACGTTATACATATTTTAGCTAATTTATCAATTAAATGGAAATTTCATTAATTAACTAGGTAGCTACCATCAGGCTGTATTTTTTCTCGACAAAATCAGAGTACACAGATAAAACCAGTTATAACGAAGTTACAAAGCGATTTTACGATCTCGGCTCTCGTTTGTGCTTTACAAAATAACTATCGTCAAAAATATAGAAACTCGTGTCAAAATTATCTTCACCTCCCCCTTACGTTTTTTTGTTTGCTTTCTCTCTCTCTCTCTCTCTCTCTTGCTCTCTCTCTCTCTCTCTCTTGCTCTCTCTCTCTCTCTCTCACTTTATAACTCTTATTTATTACGACAGAATAATGTATACGAGGCAGTTGGCCCTTGACAGCAAAGTTCAAAATAATACACTGAAAACAATAAAGACAAAACTAAGTGCAAGTATTGAGAAGAGTGTACAAGTAAGAGTGTAGAAGCTGTGCCTCAGCCCACATCAGCGCGGCGGTGAGCGGACAAGGAAGTGCACTTCTGCCGTTACTGACATCGTCTCACTACGTGCTCCGGGGGACGTTTAAAAAGTTCTGCGTCGTCTCGCGTCGCGTACCAGCCATATTGCGACCTGCCTCCGTGTGTTGAACCCGCCCTGGTCCTACTGAAGGTAACGATTAGCGATTAAATTCCCCCTGACATTCTTTTCACAGACAGAACTTCGCTCCAACTAACACGAACTCATTTACAGTTTTTTTCATAGCAAAATTAATACATAAAACTTATCATGTTGCTTCATGGCTAGCGAAAACCTTCATACATACTAATCAGTCACATGTTTATATGTATATTCAAATGAATAAATACGTAATCTTTGAACGATTCCTGCAATGGTTTCGTATTATAAACAGAACAGTTTTTTTGGACATATACCATTGTGGGCGAATGTTGCCGTATTACAGAAAATCCCACAATAAAACAAAAAAACAAAGGAAGAGAAACCAGTAGGCTATAGTCAACAGACATAAAACATACAGACAATTCCTAAATGGAATGTAGTCATATACCAGAGGACGGCACAAGTACATAAACATATTCAAAACAACACAAAATTAATTCTCAAGTGGTCGATTGGATAAATACGACACAAACTACAAAATTGTGGGTATTTCTGCAATACGGCAACGTTCGCCCGCAATGGTATACGTCCAAAAAATTGTTCTGTTTATGAATTAATACGCTTAAAACTTGGACATACATTACAATTATTTAATTACACACTGGACGCACCAAAACAGTACATCACGACCACGTTTCATCATAACACTGAAAATGTGAAAATGATGTTCTTACCGTAGGACGCTTATAAACTACACTCGGGTTCCTGTTTCAATCACTCAAGCTGGAATTTTGCCCTACCACGGATAACCCTGTGACTTATTGTAACCTTATTAATACTATTGGCCTATATTGATTACAGAAGTGCCTGAAGTACTGGATTACATGGAGCAAGACTTAATTAAATCACTACGAGTGCTGTGCGAGAGCCGTCAACAGTCTGACATCGGAAGCAAAGCCACTTATTACTTTCTATGAATTTATTTTGGAAAACGTTTGATACGTCTTTAAAGTGCAAATTCGATTTGTTTTCGAAGTAACAGCACTAGGGAATGTATTTTAAATTCGGTTTTAGACGTCATGCCTTCCCTGCGCAAGCGATTTATTTGCGACTGCAAAGCGGACCGGCAGAAACCGAGAGTCATCGATGTGCAGAACGTTACGGTGTAGGGTCAATAAATGGTTCCAGGAAGTGGCCGCTAAGATGGTTAGCACTCGCATGATAACTAGCAAGCGAGGTCGACAGTGGCAGGTCGTATACTAGCGCTGCTAGTGGCGTGCTTTGGTACCTCTCTCCTGCGCGCGATGTCAACAGCTCAACTGACTAAAGGGGTTTATACAGTTTAAAACTTTAGCATTAAGAGACTAAGCATCAGAACTTACTATTTTCCCACCACATTGGCTAAACCAAAGCATACACGACTGAGTTGTTATTGTTTATCGCAAGTTCGGCGGTGGAGTTAGTTTTAACCATTCACAGAAAATGTCGGTATTATCAAGCTGCCAATCGTAATTTGCCCGATAACCGCCATCTTGCTCTGACCGTAGAATACACAAAAAAAAAACAGGGCATTCCTATGAAAAAAGGAATGTTTTTCAAGTTTTTAATTGTAAATACTAGCACAGCATCGTTTTCATGCCTCGCAATTATTATTTTCTCAAACGTTTTTAACCATAGCCTTCAGTACAATCAATACAGCCAAAAATACTATTTTCAGAGTCTATTCCTGTTGACTGTACTTACGCACCGTGCTGTTACTCACGCTCAAGGTTTGTGACTACAGCTTTCTTCTTGTCACAGTCTTACTTCTTAGGTTTTAACTGTATAAACCCCTAAGGCCGCATTTATTTATTTTTACTGAAAGTGCTGAGATGATTAGCCAGTCCTTTTTTAGGAACAGTATTTGTCAGTCAATATTCTCAGCAATGAAACAAAAGAGGAACGCTCATCAATAGCAGTCCTCAGTAGAAATCAGGGCCTTTCAACTCGAATACGTAACACAAAACCGTTCTGAAGATGCCTGAAGTCTCCGGGTTCTAAATGACCCACATCTACTGTAATTCAAAAATACTCAAATACTAATTAAACATATCTATAAAATTTAAGTTACCTGAGTATACGACTTATCACTGTGTAGCTTTTCTCTATAAAATAGGAAAAATATCTTTTTAATTTATACAATCGGATTCTGATAGTGGCAGTTCAACTGTTCATTCGCTATTCGCTTTTCAATATTTCGGTTTAGTTAAGACATTTGTTTGATGTGCGTAAAGAATATCAATGAATATTCGCTTGATACTGATTGAAGCATTCCTTAACAAGATGATTCAGATTTATATTTCACTTAATTCTTTTGTAACATAAATTTAATCTGAAATATTCTCGGAGTCAATAAATCTGTCCATAAATCGAAATTAATCCATAAATAAACGAAATAAATAATAACATGTCTTCTAAAATGATTACCAAGCGAAAACAAATATAGGCAGTTCGGAATAAAATGAGCACTCGAACAGCCCTGCTAAAGATCTATTTCCAGCCAATTCGTATTTTTCCTCGAGTAACGGCTAACGACGGGAAAAGTCTAACCTCCTGCGACACGTCACTTTATGTTTGCGCGTCTAAGATAAATTGTTCAGTCGATAGGTACCTACATAGTTTGATAAATAAGAAGTTAATTAATTATATAAAATACAAGTATATCGCTGTCGATTGATTTTGTTTCAGTATTGTTGTATTTAAATACGAATAAACACGGAACTATGTTATGTTATTTCGTTGCCAACCATAAAAGCAGTAAAGTGACTATCGGTAATATTGAATTATATGTAGTAACAGCTAGTGATATTTTTCAAAGATTAAATATTTAGTGTTCTCTTTATTCCGAACGGCCTATAGTTTTATTAAGTTGTATAATGATGGCTGCACTTTAGAACCCACTTTGGCTATATTCGACAAATGTCGGCACAAATAGGACTCTCAGTTTTTAACATCGAGTCAAGACTTTGTTGGTAGAAATAATGGCGTCTGTGATCCTGGGACGGAAGTGGTTATATATATATATATATATATATATATATATATATATATATATATATATATATATATATATATATATGTGTGTGTGTGTGTGTGTTTGTGTGTGTGTGCGCGCGCGTGTGTGTATCTTTTCCGCATCAACTTCTATGGGACAGAAGAAAGAGAAATTGTGATTGTCATGCATACTAGCTGAAAATTTTCATTACAAACTGATGTGTCTCCACAAATATTAATAGCCATCTTAAAACTTGTTCACTGCACTTTCGTCCAACAGCCTCACTTGTTGCGTCTTCTGCTACTGCCAACAGAATAAATATATTTTTTTTTATTCTGCGTTGCTGCTGGGACTGCCTCAACTTCCACTTGTAAGTACCTACTCTCAGCTGGAATTATAGTCTTCAACCCAGACGTCAAATCCCAACTCGTCAGTGGCCTCAGGGCTTTCAGTATAAAAAGGAAAACTGTTCACATTAGGCTATAATAAGGGCATTATAACCAACCAACGCAAATAAAATTAAAAACAAAAACTTTCTCATTCGTCCTCTAATGCGCAGTTGACTGGGTGCATTTACTCGTTGCTTTTCAACATATAAACACATCACCGATCGATAGCTAAGCCGGGACGTTCTTAGTTTATGTTGAGTTTTAACCAACGTAATACTAATTTTTGTATAATTATATTGGTATAAGTCATTCGGGATAAAGTGAGCACTAAAAATTTAACCTTTGAAAAATATTACTAGCCGTTACTACATATAATTCAACATTAACTATAGTTGCCTTACTGTTTGTGTGGTTGGCAGCGAAATTATGTAATATAGTTCCATGTGTTTTCCTATTTAAATACAACAATACATAAATCAAATCAACGTAAATCGACTTAATTGCAATTTATTTAAAATATACTTATTTTTAATCAAACTGTATCGATTTATACTGACAGCACAATTTATCTCACATGCTCAAACATCAAGTGACGTGTCCAGAAAGGTTAGATATTTCCTGGCGTTCGCCGTTACGAGCGGAAAGATACGAATTAACTGAAAATAGAACTTTAGCAGGGCTTTTTCGAGTGCTCACTTTATCCCGAACCGACTATACGCAAATACCCCCTTCCTCGACTTGTGTTGCGTTGTTCGGAGACTGCTTGCTACAAATATGTGGTAAGAATGACAGTAACTAAGGGCAGGAATGTTTCGCGAGGTCGGTGACCTGCATGATAGGTTATAGAATCCATTGTCTTATGTATACTCAAGCCCCGGCCATTTGTCCATATAAAGGGCGTCTAAATGGGAAAAAAAAAATCATAATTTTATATTTGAATGCAACAATGTTAGTTTTGTAGACGTTACTTGGGAATACTTTTTCCTCTTTAAAAAATTTAACTCGATCAGTTTTCCCATAGTGGCATTTCAAAGTCAGAATTTGCATGTTTTCAGTTCATACACCCCCCGAAAAACAGTCAACATAATGAAACGAAAAAATTCTCAGTAAAAGTGCATTTCACGGGCTAGGGCTTAAATTACATAAAAATCCAATATAAAATATTTTTGTATTTAAAAAACATTTCCTAAAAGTGGCAAAAAATTTTCAAATTTAGGAAATTTTTTGAAAATACGAAACTTTGTTTAAATTGGTTTTTATATACTTAAAGCCCTAGCCCGGGACATGTGCCTTCACTGTGGATTATTTCGTTTCATTATGTTGATTAGTTTTCGCGGGGTGTATGAACTAAAAACATTTAAATTTTGACTTTGAAATGCCATTAGGGAAAAAATGGCTGAGATAATTTTTTCTAAATGGAAATTGTACTACAAAGTAACGTCTACAAAACTAACGTTGATTTATGCAAATATAAAATTATTTTGTTTCCTCTCTTGACTCACAGGAACAGCAGACAGTTAACGAATAGACGGGGATTCAGTATGCAGAGGACAGTGGATTATAACTAAAGGTGATGGTACATTGCGAAAATATTTTGTGCCAACATACCCTTGAAAACACAGTTGTTTCTTGCAACATACACGATTCGTAGTGCCAGGTAGTTTTTGCGAAAATATTTTTTCCCCACTTTGTTTCATTGTCTTACATGCACACCTGCACCTCAACTTCATGGTTATTTGCAGAGTGTTTTTGTGCAGAGTCACTATTCATTAAACTGTGCCAATCAGTACATGGTTAACTGTGACACATCACGCCTGTGATTTGCGGGTTTAACCTTCGCACGCTGGGTGTTAAGGCATCCAATCACTGGCCATATAGCAGATGTGCACGTAAGATACTGAAATAAAGTGCTGAAAAAATCTTTTCGCGAAAACTACCGGGCGCTAATGATTCGGTGATATACTTCCGACACAACGTAGCTGTCTGCAGACCAATAACGGGTATCAAATATTTCAATATCAGGATTCTTATTGGCGCAGTCAATTGCGGTAACAGTACCAAGCACAAGTTAAAGTCAGTATTTTTCTGGTAAGCTGAACGTGTGTTGAAATCCAGCAAACAGTCAAATTTTTTCGCGATAAACCCACCGTCTCTAATTATAAAGTGTCGGTTACTGAATTCGCTAATTTTTCCTTTCCTTAAGGTGGCCGTCTGACTCGGCCGCCGAGCGTGTGCAGAGCTTCGGTCGTTAACAGATTATTTGAAAACTGCTCATCTCACATGTGTGATGTCTGCTGAGGGGTAGCGTTTGAAGAACGTTACACGTGTGTATACTAATTTCAAGTTAATCCCTACTCATTCAAGCATGTTTTCTTGCGGCCGAATATAGCGAAAATTGGTGTTTTTGTGTTCCATCCAGGTCTTCTTATCTTTGTGGATCCGTATTACAGGATAGTGGGGTATTTTAGAGTTTATTTTATATAGTTGGTAGATAAATATCCTTAAGGCGCGCCGCACAAGATGTCGACCAACAAATGAAGTCGAATGAGCACACAGTAACTTGGTGTCCAGTCA
Source organism: Medauroidea extradentata (assembly GCA_003012365.1). Taxonomy (NCBI): domain Eukaryota; kingdom Metazoa; phylum Arthropoda; class Insecta; order Phasmatodea; family Phasmatidae; genus Medauroidea; species Medauroidea extradentata. The sequence goes on along the minus strand of PNEQ01060587.1, from coordinate 139,852 downwards.
GCTGTCAGACAATAACGCGAAATTTGTAGTTCTGTACTAACTGACGTCGTGTTGTTATTGCTTAGTTTAGTATCAGAAGGAAACTTTGAGCACTGCACGTTACACACTCATCAGAGAAAAATTTACTTTTACATATAATTAAAACTCAGAATAACAAGTTTTGACATGAATAAACCTTTTTTAGGATAGGGTCAAACTGTATTGCCACTCTCAACAATAAGCAGTACCTATCCTTTATAATAGGCTGTTTCACGAATGAATGCAATTTTTTGAGAGCTTGTAAACAAAATCTACTAAGTACATTCTATTCGTGAAATCATGTAACGGCTGATTGCGTGAACTAGTGAATGCAGAACACTTTTGGCTGCACAAAAAACTCTGGTAACAAAAAATTTTAAAAACATTATTCACAACGAACCTAATTAAACAATGCCGGAGAACTGCCTCGTGTGGTGTACATTATATTAAAATTTAATTTCCATTAATACCCAAACTGAAAAGGAGCAAAAGATTTTGTATATTTGTTTAGTTTCATTTTTCTACTGTCCATAGTGTCAAGCATTTTAAACTAATTCAAACATGCCATAGCAGTTCGTGCCAGAAGGGCAAGCACACATGTTTCCATGCCTGTGTTCGAATGTCTCTACTCAGGCGCCTAAATGTACCGTTAAGTAGTAAGGTAATGGCATCTGCGTGTTCTGGATGTACGAATGTCCACGTCGTTAATGTTTGTTTGGCCAGACATTCTGGAAACGTAACGGTGTTCCAAGACGTAGATAATGACTAACGGCATGTTTACAGTTCCATCCTCCCAGTCTACATACCTGTATTGAGGCCCTGCATCATTTATAGCACGCTCTGTTGTTCAGAATTTCCACACATACACACACACGCACTCGTTGCTAGGGTTCGTTCCTCTGGTACTCAGTAACTATCATGTTCAGCGGCCACGGCAGGCTCACTCGCCTCCCACCAAGGTGATCCGGGTTCATTTCCCGGCTGGGTCGGTTACTGGATTTTCGCAAGTGGGAATCGTGCTGTGCGATGCCCTGGTTGGTGGGTTTTCTCGGGGTTCTCTCACTTCCCCTCATTCCAGTGCTTCATCATTCCTTACAATTCTTTAGGGCAAGCAAATGTCTACAAGCAAGCGCGCATTAAGGGCGCGCTCAACCGCAATTTTCATCATCATTATTTTATTTTTTAGTTGTACCAGATATTTTATTTTATTTTATTTTTTGTTTTAGACACAAAATGGGACTAAATTTGGCTCTTATGAAATTTTTTTATCTCTCATATTTTTCGCGTAATGGCTTGTTAAAGTCATATTTTGCATGTTTCCGTTTTAACGACTACACTAAAACCAACTGATATACCAAACTCAAAAAAAAATTACAGTGGATAAAAACATTGCTGGCTACAATGACATGCTCCTGAAATTAAACTATAAAATGATTTGTATTTTTAAAAAAATTATTGAACATTTTAAATATTTATTTTCAGTTTCAGCATTTTTTTAAATTCAAATAATTTTTTTTCTTTAATTTTATGAGCATGACATTGTAGCCTGCAATGACTTTATCCACTGTGATTTTTTTTAGTTTGGTATATCAGTTGGTTTTAGTGTAGTCGTTAAAACGGAAACATGCAAAATATGACTTTAGCAAGCCATTACGCGAAAACTATGAGAGATAACAAGTTTCATTAGAGCAAAATTTAGTCACATTTTGTGTTTTAAATAAGAAAAAAAAAATATCTGGTACAAATAAAAAATTAAAAAATGGTGATGAAAATTGCGGTAGACGCGCCCTTAATGATTCTGCATCCGTGGTACAGTACCCTGGTTCTCGGGAACTCTTCTCGTACGATATTGTTAGTATTATTATTTTCATTAAGTTCGGAAAACTGAAAACCTAAAGTCAAAGTCAAGATGGCCATTCGCAAAGAACCAATATTTTACTATGAAGTGCTTGGATTTCGTGAAAAATGAAACAGATACCGGTATGTCAATTATATTCTGAAGTATAATTGAATGAATTGATAGTTATGCCAATAGATGACGTTGCTTATTACTTACAAAATATTTTATAAAGTATTGTATAGTGTATGTTTTTATAAGACAGCATTTTCGGATTATTTACATAATATGCGTTTCATAACAAATGTATCATAATACAGAACAAAATATTTCCGTATTGAAAAATGTACTCTCAACAGTTTTTCAATCATCATTACTTTAACTTTGCGTTTGTAATGTGTACTGACGAAACGTTGAAAGTAACAGAAACCTAAAGTAAAATGCTAGAGTATTAAATTGTGTATAGGCGTTTACATAACAGAACCAATAACAATAAATGATGTATATTTGAATGCCGGAAAAATTTGCGGGTTCACTGAACTGTAGGCTAGCCTACAAGAATTATGTATGATGAATGTGGTAGCAGCTGTTTATTAGCTGCTTGCTGACAATGAAATGGTCCTGTGCTCAGTTACAGTTTTATTACCTATTGGCCCAGCTACTTCCAGCAAGTGTCGAGTAGGTCAACGGCCAATATAGCTTGCACCCGAAAGAAAACGTGAATTTTTCAGGTCTCTACGTATATCCATGAAGCACTTCACAATCACTAAAGTTTTTTTTTTTTTTTTTTTTTTTTTTTTTTTTTTTTTTTTTTTTTTTTTTTTTTTTTTTTTTTTTTTTTTTTTTTTTTTTTTTTTTCGTGGATTACACAGCCCTACTGTAAATGTGATACCCAGTAACAAGTGCATGTCGAAGACGAAAACGATACTATTAAAATTGGTTGTATTTTAACAAAGAATTTATTTTGGAACTGGAAAATGAGATTATTTTGTAACAGTTACAATTAAGTGATGGGAAATTATTGGTTCGTGTAATATATGTAGCTAGTACTGTATTCGGACACACATGATGATTTTGTTATTATTTTCATTACTTTCTTTTACTTTAGGCAGATTTGTAAATGTCAGAAAATTATACATAAGGCATGAAAGTATAAGTAAATAATATAATATGGAGAGGATATCCGTGCGCCAGGATATCACATACCTTACTGCAGATTTACTATTGGGCGCCCGTAGCCATCTGTTTGCCCTGGAGGAGGACATGAGGTGAGGCCTTAAGTGAAGAGGCACCGGAATGAGAATGGCGGGAGGAACGGGACGTCCCCGAGAAAACCCGCCAACCAGCGATATCATTCGGCACGATCCCCACCTGCGAAAATCCAGGGAATGGCCATAGTGGGAGGCGAGCGGTCTGACCACAAACAGTACAAAATGACACCTTCTTCTGAAGATAATATCTGAGATCATGCTAATACAGTACGTTTAATTATTTTTCTAGACAAATCTCCAACTGCAGCCATGCCTGGCAAACAACCCACTGGCCGCTGCTTACGCCAAGGTACAGGTCGGGCAAAGTTTTTGCACTTCCTCTATAGAGACAACCGTACCACAGATGAAAAATGTTTTTAATAACGAACTTTATCGCTCTCGTTTCTAGCCTTGCATCGTTACATCTTGAGGTGCATTTTGATTCACATTAACTTTTTTATTTATTACGATTTATTGTTTCAGTTGTTAGTTTAGGATTTACGTTTCCACTGCCCGTTCAGCATATTGTAACGTACGGCTGTGCAATTGACGCTCCAAGAAGTTACTTCGCAACACTGCAATAGTTACTGACTCGGTGGCACGTCTCAAGATGCGCGCTGTTTTTAAACGTTACTCATTCCCAGAATTTACTTGCGGAAAACTGGCGGAAGTTAAAAGTCGTGATCAACTTAAGCCAGATTAACTATGCTGATGGTTTATAAATAAATTATATAAGTTATATAAGAACACTAATATGATTTTTTTTTAATTTCACGGGATTAAAATGTATTCATTATATTCACTTTTTAATTATTTTAATTCATTATCACACTTTGTTACGAAGGATAACGCTGGATGAGTTTAGTTAGTCCAACATTTATAACTAAGATGCCCATTTTTAAGTTGGAACTACGCTGTACATTAGCCTAGCGAAAACATATGCTTAACCATTTATGTTATATAGAATAGTGACAATCACATTTGTTTGTGAATTAATTCAGTCCTCTCTATTTAGCAATATAGATTACTGAAATATAACGTAGGATGTTCAATTAACTATTCTTCCATGATAGTAAGGGAATTCCATGTGATATACTTATGTGCATATACACAGGCTGACAAAGAAAATGAAACAGTTAAGAAAACAATAGTAAAAAAAGAGAATGGCCTTTAGTCCAGGACTAGTATCTAAGGATTGAACAAATTATTAGAATATCTGTAGTACGTCATCGAAACACGTAGGTACAAAAGGGATTTTCGTCACCCTAGGAGAGATAACAATAGTCTGGACAGATTGCAAGGGTATAGTTACTGATGTTGTCGAGATAGTCCAACTTAGTTGCTCGCCGTGACTTGAGAGGGGACAGCTCGTCAGAAGTTGTAGGCATTTGAACAAGGTCGCACAGCGAGACAGCGCGAGGTTGGTTGGCAGGTTCGACGGATTAATTACCTTCCATATAAGCCATTCCGTGAGCGCAGTACATTGGAACGTTGACACGCGGAAGACAAACATCATGAAGGCAAGGTTCTGGCAAGATGCGGGGAGCTGCATTTACGCACAGAATGACGATGGGCGCATCAGAAGAAGTGCAGCAGACGACCCTACAGCTACATCATCACTACAGAGACAACGAAACAAAAAAGCAAAAATATTGAAGTGTACTTCACAAAATAATCTATCATACAGCGCTTTACACGACTGGCTGTTTAAATGGTTAGCTTTTTGCAGTCGAATCACGATAGTTCATTTGAAGGGGGTCTGAATAGTTCTCATGTAGATTCCCTCGTTTGGGGTTTTCTATGTTGTTTTCAAAAAATCTGTTAAAAAAACGTTTGTAGAGTTAATTTATATCCCTCGCTCTTTAAATGCATAAATCACATTTAAAAACCATATATTCAATAAAAAGTCAGATTAGTACGTTATCAAAAAAATCTCTTTGTTACAGCTACACAGCAACATTATTTACACGTTCTGTACTCGTGCTGCGAGTATATCATCATTTCTAATTTACTTCACGATTTAAAATTTCGGTTTTCCTATTACATCCAATAAACCTCTCTTAGCGAAGAGAAATACTTAATACTACTCCACGTAAGACTGATTTATACCCAACTCAGCTAGTGTTCATATATACCGTCTTTTTTATGCATTTGATCTGTAAAATAGTTAAATAAATATCGTATGAGGAGGACACCCGAGGGATTGAGTATCGCACCCTGAATGCAGATACAATTAATGGGTGTGTGCCGCAACTGATGACATGAAAGGAGGTCCTACGATGGAGAGACGCCGGAATGAGAAGGGCGTGGGAAACGGGAGAACTCAGAGAAAATCCACCGGCCAGCGACATCGCCGGCACGATTCCCACAAGCGAAAACCCGGGGACCGAACCTGCCGTGGATTGAGCCCTGATCGCCTTGGCGGAGAGTGAGTGGTCTGGCCATGTGGCCACCGCGGCCATCTATTTGTATACTGTATTTAAGGCCATGATATTTGATTTATTTCAAACAATTGCAAATGACTCGAATATGTTTTAACCAAATGCTTTGAAAAATTTTAAGACTGTGTACAGTCATACGATACACAATTTAGCCAGAGAGTTTTTTTTTTTTAATAATGTTCCGTTTGCTTCATTTTGACTTATTTTGACAACAAAATATGCGCTATTTCAGGGACAAAAAACTAAAAATCCGTTTGGTGTATTGCAATATAAAAATTCAGACACAAACGATGATATATAAGTGTTAAAACTGCCAGAATGAATTTTTGATATATGTATTAATTCTGTTTTAAAAAAATGTATTCGAAACCACTGCAAAAGTAAAGCGTGAGGCCTTAAGGACGCTGCCTACTCTAGACTACTAGCGTGAGCAAGAACAGGGATTTACGTGTAAAATAATATTCAGTGGTGCTAATCACTGGTAAAACATACACATCAGCCCTCACTGACTCTTTCGTTCACCAAATGCTGCCAACATTGATATGTAACTGTACTTCGGTGCTAAAAAAAACCTCGAATATTACAATCATTTTTATTTACACAATAGCTGTCCCAGCGTGCGTTCCAATGTCCACTAATTTTTTTTTGCACAACTCACCCCGTTCTGCCCTTCTACGCTATTTGCCCGCCCCTCTCCCTCCCCCCAAATATTTATTTTACAGAAACCTTAGCAGGCGCTGGCACAACTACTCACCAAAATCTCATCGCAATTTGATTACTGGTATAGATACGAATAGAAGACAAACAAATATTTTGTATAATAGATTTATTTATTCATTTTCATTCCTGTAAATTATTTTTTCTATTCTCAATAAGGAAAATGTTTTCCGTCCAAAAGCGATATAGCAAAAGGTGGCTGAGTCCAACAGAATATAATTTAACATGTAAATCCATATCCTTGCTTTCGCCAGGACTCTGAAGTATACAGCACCCTTAATGCAGGCATCCTTCACTTAAATCATTTACAATAACAGTAGTTTGAAAATAAATAAATAGCGTATGGGGAAGCCACTGACGATAGGATAAAACACCTTGAAAGTAGACTTCCGTAAAGGCACCCTTAGACATCAGCCGAGCCCTGAAAGATTGCGTGCAATGAAGCAATGCGCTGGAAAGGGGATATGGGAAACTAGACTACCCCGCGAAAACTGTAGGCCAATTTCCACCACGATTGTTTGAAAATACTAATCAGAGAAGCAAATAAGTTTCAGTTCTGTTATCATTTATAGAATTTCTTCGCATCGCATCAGACCTTGTACGCGTATGTATGTATGTTATGCATGTGACAAGCGGATTTGAACTTCCCTATGTAGGGTTCATAATTACACTATTTGTGTTATTCCTGCCATACTGTAATTTTAATTTTTATATTTTTTGCATCTAAAATCCGGTTTTTTGGGCTCTAAAATTATTCGTTATGTAGGCTATAATATACTTATTTAGGTAAATATGACACGACGGCAGTATTTTCACGTGTGAGTTATGATACGTATCACACCCTCGTATTGTAAAAACATGCTGTATTGGATAGGCATTGGTAAGTTTTGTAACGTTTTGTAGTATGGTATGAAAATATTTTAAATTGTAATTGCCATAATCAAGACAACTTCATCAAGAATTTTGTTCAGATATAAAATTTGTTCTACTTTTCAGTTAGGTATGGCTCACACGAAGATTCGTAATTCTACTTTTATTTGGAGGAAAATGAATAAACGCGAAAAGAGATTAATTACAGGGTGATATAAGTTCCTGTTGTCGAAAAAGCTGGAGACTCTGCTAACAATATTTCTTGTTCAGTGCAAAAAAAAATATTTCGTTAAATACATGGTGAACGGGGTTCAACTCTAGACATTATTTAACGAAAGAATTTTTTCTGCACTGGACAAGAAATATTGTTAGCAGAGTCTCCCCCCCCCCCCCCCAGTTTTTTTTTCCTGATCAAAACCTCTCAATTTCACTTTCAAGCCCTACATATCGTAGATCTAGAGTACTCAAAGGTCTGCTTCAAGTGTTTATCAGTTTTTACCAACTGTTTTTTTTTTTTTTTTTTCAGAATTTGTAAACATTGTGTGATTTTTCTGCTTGTATTAATTCAACTCATGATATAAATTGTAAATCATTAACTGTAGGAGAAGCCAATACTCAAAGAGGCAAATAAAGAAATACGAAACAACCTTTCTGCTTATTTCGGTTATTTAGTGCCGAAATTCTATAGAAGTTACTAACGGTAGTGCGTAACTGACATAAATTTTCAAACTGAGGTGAAGGTGAAGACAAATCACAGGGTCGATGTGGGCCACGTTCGAAAATTGTAATTTTCTAAGTCACTGTGTGGTATAAAGAGGATGTAGGACATATCTATGCAAAGTAAACAACAATCGCATGAATTTCCCGCCGGGAAGAACTTCCGTTCAGACTAATTAAAATGCCACTCTAAATTAATTTGAAATGAAAATGAACTGCCCAAGTTAGCGAACGAAACCGATCCACAGGTGACTACATCAAGTAGGAATGTGTGCTACATCTTCTTGTGACTCACGTGACATTCCAACTTCGGACTGAGAACACGAGGTCACCGTATTGTGCTCGTAAGGTTTGATGTTGCCTGAACGCAAGTCGGATGCATTTACAACGCACAGAAACAGTGTAATTTTTGTCATGCTGTAAGGCATATTTCTCTGCTCAGTTCGTACATTGTCCTCAGATCAAAAATGTTTCCTAAAAACCATAACAATGTGCACCTTACATTAAACATTGAAAAATCTTTCCTTAAGGCGGCTGCCTGGTGAAGGGTATGTTTGTGTGTGAGGCAAAAATTGATGAGGCGCTACGAGCGAGGTCAGCCGGCACATGTATGCCTATTGTGATCGCCTCTACGGCCAAAGTCGTATACGCGAGCGCAGTGTTCCCGTCGTATAGTTTTTACTTCGGGACTTAAGCGGTGAGCCTATCATTTTATTGAACGCGTAAGTGTAGCTTGTAAACCTCAATTTCGAACGAATCTGTTACATAAATCTTGAGAAACAACGGCGTGGAAAAGGCTATTTTATTCATGTTTGAGGGCTTTAAATAATGCTTCCAATGTGCGTGGTGCCCTGGAAGTCACACTCACAAGTAGTCTGTAGTGTGTTGTAGTCATTATGAACGCAGGTTTACTGGTATCTGAGAAAAAACGTAGCTCCGAACACGCAGTAAATTATTTTTGTATTTTTAACAACTATATAATCTTTTTTAAATTTTAAATTTAAAATTTTTATATATGAAATTTTTTTTGTTATTATATGGGAGACCTTGCAGCCTACAACTTCGTTATTTAGTGTGATTTTTTTTCAGTACGGTAAGTCAGTTGGTTTTCCTTTAAAGCACAAAACCGTTTTATGCAAGTTGGACTTTCTGTCGTCATAAAAAACTATAAAAGCTAACAAATATTCGTTACAGTGAAGAATAGTCTGACTGTATGTCTAAGAAATAAATCTTATATGCTACAAATATAAACTATTTTAAAACAATAAAAATTTTCCGTCAAGAGCTCCCTTAAAACCAAAAAATTGTGTATTTCATATTAACCACCGAATAGTGTTTTTTTTTTTTCATTGTAATAAACTGAGAAATATTACCAGCTTCTCAAACTCATAGGCCGTAGGCCGAGCAAGACCTGCGAAACTCACGCTATTATTTGGCGACAGACTGGACTTCATAACTCTATATATAGTTGACCTGTGTCTGTGATTACATTGGACACAAGCATTTGCGTGAAGTTACTTCGTGTTTGCCCGCTGTATAGACGATGTCGAGCGTCACTGTAAAACGGAACATATGATTATTGGTCAGAAGTGTTCACCGTGGCATAACACGGAATTGTGAGCCAACGGAGATGTCGAACGTGTGTACGATAGTCTGTTGCTAGAAAATAACACGCATTTCGTAGGTCCCTTCCTATAGAACAACGTTGAACATAAAAAAAATTAAAACTCTCTAAAAATTAACCAATTACAGTTAATCGCATTTTATTCGACATAATTTTCATGATCGTGTACATCAAGGGTGTTTGAGCGAAAATGACATGTCCTACAGTGCAGTAGCAAATACAGAAGTAAATGCCGTTTCATTGCTTTACCTACCAACCTGTCCCAAAAGGCAACAACCAAAGTCAGAAAGTTTAGAATCCTGAGGCAGACGACCGTGATTACAAAACGACACTGATTACGACCGGGATTATAAAACAGCAAACTCTCTACACCAGCCTAGCAAACTGTTGGCAGTGCTATTACAAACAACACAACATCGACCTTCTTTTGTAGACCAGTCAGTAATGAAAAAAATAAATAAAGCTAAAATTACGTAAAAATTTGCTTCGAGCAAAATAAAGTACGCGTTAAAAGCTTATGTTGGGCAAACTAATTAAGACAGTTACTAAAAAGCGTAGTAAACTGGTGAGCAAAAAAAAAATATTTATGTACAAATATTGAAACAACTTTTTTGCATCATTCCGTATTTTTTATTGGAAAATTTTTATACGCATTTTGGTGCTTGTGCCAATGTTTAACGTATGGTAGGGGCTAGGAAATATATGTTGTCAAAACAGTCACTTCTCTACTTTACAACTCTTCGACTGCCTATAGCACGACATTAATTAGCCTTCTAAAAGGTTAGCCTTCAACAAATATCGATTATTCGAGCGGAAAATGAGGAATAGGATAACGTGATGATAGCGACTGTCATGCCGCACTCACTGACCGACTCGGGAGAGCGGGTTGACGAGCGCATATAAGCCAATCGTGTTGAAGATCAGCTGTAAACGACGCATTAGCTTATATACTGGAAGCAGGACTTAACAACTGGCGCCCTTTTATGTAACTTTACTGTTCATAAAGATAGCGGAGCCCATGTTTGCGTGACGAAGACGGTAACCTGTAACTGTTGCTACGTGTGGAATTCTTTTACGCCTATTTTTAGAAGTAGCTTTGCGAAGGCTTGGAAACAGTCAAGTTATTAAATCCGCAATGTCGGTTGAGTTTTTTTTTGTAAAGAGTGTTTAATACAGTACTGAGGTAATAAAAAAGGGAATGGAATATTTCACGAGTTCATTGACCAGCATGCTAGAATCCAACGTCCTATACATACCCAAGGCCCGTCTATTCGTTCGTTGTCTGCTGTTCAAATGAGAAGCAGCTATTGGACTAATCGTTGGAGCTTGAAAATACACAGGATAATTGATTCTATCATGCTGGCCAATGAACTTGTGAAATATTCTATTCCCTTTTTTACTATCGCAGTTTTGTACATTACTTACTAGAGACCTGGACATTTTGAGAAGACGTTACATTTCAAACTCCTTTATACATCTTTCGCGTGTGGCTCACTGAGGACTGTGAACCAATAGCAGATCAGCATGAAAACACTGACTCCCACCCTGTCTTGTCACGTGTATTACTGGCCCCTCACTGGAGCAATAGCCAATGAACAAGTTGCTGAAGTCAGAGTGTACATAGGACTGTCGAGTCTAGCCGACTCGTCGTTAAACCCGCGACATTTCCGGGCCTCTATTAAATACTAAGCATCGTATTACTCAGCACTACGTACAATCATTGTGACATTTTTGGAATTTATTTTTGATAATTTGTGCGAGCCTTTGCGACGTGTATTTGAGGAGATAGTTACTTATGAACATCACTAAACAATAACACTGACTTCACGATCAACTTGATGTGTTTTCTGCGGATAACTGTAAGCCGTAAGTAATCTTATAACATTATTCTTAATTACACTGAAAAAAATACTTATTAGTCACCACAAAATATTCTGTCATAATGGACCTTACCAATTTTTTTTCTAGTGGCCACAAAAAATTTTTGCGGTCCCCAATAAGTTTTGCAGAGACTAAAAAAATTTTTTGTAACCACTACAAAATTATTTTGTGAGGTCCATATTGACATAACGTTTTGTAGTCACCACAAAACAGTTTTTTCTGTGTACTTTTGGAGCTAAATTCATAACTTTTTCTATACCGTGTATAGTAAGTAGATATTTGCAGAGAATTTCGAAGATACAAAAACGCATTAATTTAGTTATGTGTTGAACAGCCAAAAAAAAAAAAAAAAAAAAAAAAAAAAAAAAAAAAAAAAAAAAAAAAAAAAAAAAAAAAAAAAAAAAAAAAAAAAAAAAAAAAAAAAAAAAAAAAAAAAAAAAAAAAAAAAAAAAAAAAAAAAAAAAAAAAAAAAAAAAAAAAAAAAAAAAAAAAAAAAAAAAAAAAAAAAAAGTAACCGAAGAAACGAGATTTTTGAAAGTAGAATCCCAAACTTGTCTGATGAGTGATTTAGCCTATATCTTGAGCTGGTGATTTTTGGTGAAAAGAATTATGCAACATTTTGTATCAATGCATAATGCTCACATCTGCACGAATGCTTCGTGGCTATTGGCAGAGTGTATCTGTGAACGGAAGTAGTTCATTCTACCGTGCCAGTGAAAATGAGGTTACTGCGAGCGACACCACACGTCTGTGATTTGCCGATAGAACACCAAGCCGTTGAGAGTTAAATAAAAACAGCCAATCACTGACCGTGACGCAGAGCTGCAGGAGTGCACGTGAGGCATTGAAACAAAATGTTGCATAATTATTTTCACCAAAAATCACCAACTCTACGCTTAATCAATTTAAAATTCGACCATGCACAAGTACTGTTGGCCTACATGTAGTTGAGAACAAGCGTTCCTTCCAAACATATGGAAAAGCAATTCACACCGCAAATAAGCGGACGACTTACTGGCGAACAGAATCTTCCGGGCAAGGCGCTCCTAGGCCGTATTTAATTATCCACTATCCATACCAGGCGGGTGTTCCAGCCTAGAGTCATAATTACGTGCAGTCTAGCAGATCAAATGTAAACAATCATTTAAGCACCTAGGTTTTTTTTTTTTTTTTCACTGGGAATTGCTGTGTGGTAGACAACAGTTATTAAAGTTTTACCATTTTTACGTCCGATGAGATTTAAAAAATACTATTACAATCCTACTTATTGAGTTTACTCCGATATTTATATAAGCACTTTTGTTTAAGCAAACAGCTTCGCTTCCTTATTATGGATAAAGTGAGCACACAAAAAGGCCCTGCTACATTTTTTATTTCAGCCAATTTATATTTTTCCGCGCGTAACGGCTAACGACGGGAAATGTCTAACCTTTCCGTACACGTCACTTAATGTTTGCGCTTTTAAGATAAATTGTGCAGTCCGTTGGAACCGATATAGTTTGAAAAAAAAAAATCATTAATTATATGGAACATAAATATGTCGAAAATCAGTTGATTTTATTACAGTACTGCTGCATTTAAATTGGAAAATACACGGAACGAACCACTTACGGCAATTTGCTACCAACGATACAAGTAGTAAGACGACATGTTAAATTATTATGCAGTTACGGCCCGGCTAGTGATTTTTTTCTAAGGTTGAATCTTTAGTGCTCACTTTATCCCGAATGACCTATTGAAGAAGAGTGGCTGCCTATATAGCACTACACCTTTAGTATAATATGCAGAGCTCTTTTAAAACCGTTACTGAAAATATAAAAATTGTCAAAATGATTCAACTTAAATGATGTATGAAAGAGAATTGTTTGTTATTTTAAACACTGCAAACATTTCTTCAATGTAATTATCAACATATTTTAAAACGTTAATTACTTAAGTCATTATTTTTCGTAAAATAAAATACGTATTTCTGAGAAAACCTTCAGTCATATCCGTCACAATAATTTCTCTGCTTGTACTTAAGGAAACTGGTATTAGTGATGTTGCCTAATATAATTTTAGAACTTATAACGTAAACATCCGTTTTAGTTATACATTTACTTCACAAACATTAGTGCATAAAATAAATATTACAATTTTTGCAAATAGTGTCATTAAATTCTCCACACAAAATTTAACCTTCCTATATACCTGAAGTATATTTTTTATAAAAATTATCAAGGCGTTGCCGTACGTATTTTCATTTATGGACAAAAGCCCGTTGATAACTCATTGGTCTTGACAAATATTGAATATAATGAGTAAATGTATTTAACCAATTCGAAAACCCTCCGTATAATAATTGGTAGCATGCTGACCCAAGATGCGAAAGGTCCTGGGTTAGTAATCATACACGGGAATTGATTTTTGTGTCGTTTTCTTAGGTTTAGATACTTAGGAAGCCGTCCCAAGCAACGGCATAAAACCGGGAGAAGTAAATAAATCATTCAAAATAAGTAAGCAAAACCGTGAAAGTATTGAATTTAAAAATTTTGCTCAAGCCTAGTGATCTATTGGGCCGATGTACCTTTGAGGATCTAAACCCTGATTATTTTTCACAGAAAATGAATACACGTGTCGACCTCGCTGAGGTAACTAGCTTACATGTCGCAGAGAGCCCTGATTTATAGCAACAGCTGGATGTAGTGGTGCGTTAAAAAAAATAATATTCTGAAATAGTATTGCGGTTATTAGAAATAAATAGAGACGTATTAGCCAATAAGTGCCTAATAAAAAATAACCCGCAGCAGTGTATTTAACACAAGATAGGAATAAATATTTCGACTATGTTTACATACCTTTAGGTTTAGGCCTACATGCTCTTTTTTACATACTGTCCTATGAAAGCAAATTATACTTTCACGCACTCTCTTGTGAAAAAAAAAAAAAAATCCCCGGTATTTAAATGCGGGGCATTTGTAGGCAAGATTTCTATCTGCAGTCTACGCGTGAACGCGTTTGCTATTTTAACGAATTAATGAAATCCATTACTTCATTTGAGCATAGTAATGTTTCATATGCACGTAAATCTGAGTTACGTATAAAACTGGATAACAATTTAGTCTTACAGTTTATTTTTACCTTGCCGAAAATTGCGGAATGAGTGTTTTTGTGGCCTTTTTTTACTAATGAAAATCTTGGCGTAGAGTATTTTAGAAGGCATAGGCGTGCACAATACGTATTTACCTTTAATATCGTCATAAAATGATAGGGTCACCATAGAATGTCTCATAGAAGTTGTGTCTCAGCCTGAAGACGGGAATAGACAGAAATTCAAGAAACGTTGCATTTTTTCGTTGTTTAACTTGTGTTGTCTCTTGTTTGTTATCCGCTGTTCACTGTCTTTTTTTCTATTTGGGAATATGGTTCTTTTTGTCTCTGTCTTTTGTGTCTGGGTGACGTGTTGAAATTTGACTGAATTCTACCTTTAGAATTCCTGGTTGTCTGATTTGGAACAAAACAGAAAAAAAAAAAAAACTGACGGAATTCCTCTGGTTTTTTTTTTTTTTTTTTTTTTTCATTTAACACAAGTTTGATCAGCAAATCATGAGCAATGGCTAGAGATAGTGAAATTTCATGAGTTCAATGACCTGCGTATTAGAATCAAATATCCTATGCATACTCAAGCCCTGTCTATTCGTTCATTGTCTACTGTTCCACTGAGTAGCAGCTAGTGGACAAAAAATGGTCGGGACTTGAGTATGCATAGGATATTTGATTCTAACGTGCAGGTCATTGAATTCGCGAAATTTCACCATATATAGGCGTATGTCCACAAACCAATAAATTGTAATCGTAGAGGCGAGTTGGGAGAAGACTGCACGCTAGTAGTGACTTGCGCCTAGAAGCTAGGATGAGACGTGATGGCGATGGGTCGTATTTACCTCTCCCGCACTTATACGCCTCTAACGCATAAAATACGTTCACCCAGCCGGTGCCAGGCTTGTATGGTACCGTTTCCGCAGGCGCAGTGTCCTTGAGACGTCCTGAGGATATCGGCCTTCTGGTCACCGGCTCTTGCCGGACCACTCATGTTGACAGGACTGATTGCCGCCGGGAGCGCAAATAAGGAGGAGGCGTGTGTGTGTGTGTGTGTGTGTGCGCGCGCTTGTGTGTGTGGACGTGTGTGCTTGAAGCTCCGGTTAGGTCAGACCAATCCCCGTTCCTCTTCAGCCCCGCGACGTCGCGCTAATTTTCAAACTGATTCACGGCGAAGCGACTGCTGAAGAAAAAGAAAGGGAAAAAGATGACCGCGAAACCTTTCCGCAGAGAATGCGTACGATGGCACCGGGTACCAACGGCCACTCTTTTTAAATTTAATTTAATTTAATCTAACCGATACTAGTACCTTTCAGAATTTCGGGCGAACTGATTTCTTAGATGTATATTTTCAGAACGATGAAAAATAATGAAAAATAGTTCTATGTAAGCATTCTGAATGAGCGAGCGACGTTTAAACAATGTTATCACCATAAAATGCACTGTAAATCTATACCAGCAGAATCGTTAGACAGCGCACGCACTCTGCGTTTGTTGCAATAGACATTTGATCGTGTAGGTCGACTTTCTTCTTAGTATTCTCATGTACCTTCATATAAAATTGTGTGCGATAGCTGCGATAGTAACGTATTTTAACGAACTTCTACCAAACCTGTATTCTGTTGTTGGGCGTATAGTTACAAGTTACAAGTCTATCACAATAAAATAAATTTAATTTCCACACTAAACAGCGGTGTAAAAATAGTTTGTGTACTGCATTGTTTAAACGACCCTTGTGTAGTCTTGCCAGAAATAAGAAATTATAGTACGTGGTACGATGATTACGGTACTTGCGACAGTACTGATCTGTGGTTCCCGAAGTGACGTCAGACATCGCCAGTCGAGTGCTTGTGTCACTTCTTTCTGCTGCTGGAAAACACGACATGCATTGCTTATACATACACCTGCTCGTGGAAAAACAACAAAGCAGAGACCGTTATCTTGCACCTCGTCTGTCCACAGCCTTTTTTTGTACCTTCCATGTTATAGCATAGTTGAGGTTAGCCGGAAATTTTCTTTTTAAAACTGCGTTTAGTCTCTTTCCACTCCACTCGCGTTATCGTGTTTGAATTACACTTTCAGGGATTTAGAACGGGTGCGCATTCTGAGAATTTATAGTGTTAAATTGGAATTGCTTTTAGCAACGTTACAAGTGATACTTTGTCAAATTAAATATCTGAGTGTTTAGTTTCTTCTTTTTGTTACAGATAACAGAACTTTTGTTCGAAATTGTTCAGTTCGTAAAATATATAACACTTTCATTAATTCGCAGTTCCCAAGGATATTACTCTCAGTTTGTGTCCTTCAGAAGATTTATTTCATTTAAGAAAACTACACCGTGTATACAAAGCTCTTTTAGAGAAAAAATATAACGAACAAACTTCTCGATGTTTTTATGGTTTATTTTTATAGGTCCGAATACAGGCTGAGCACGAAAGAACCTTTACACTTTCAAAAATGCATAAAAAAATTAAACCGCGTTACTGATCTGCTTGAAACTTTTTCCTATCGACAGAATGTCTAGGGATGTTTTATTTATTTATTTTTTTACGTGAGCCGAGTTTTTTTTTGTTGCAGGCGTCTGCCGCTAGGAGGTGCAAGCGTACAAAATGACCATTACAGCACAGCAGAAGAGTTGGGTTGGTGTGTTCTTCAATTAATGAAAAGGGAGTCTCTAACATGCTGTTCAACGAGTATTCACAAACAGCAACCCGCATGTCAGTACCGAACTTGAAAAGAGATTCGCCAAAGGTGAATGTGTTGTGCGCTATGTCAAGTGAGAGTGAGAAATTCTGGTTAGCATTCAAGAGTTAGTGTACCTGGCGCGAGAGCCGTGCTGTAGAGTGGTACGGAAAGTATTTTTTCTTGTGTATCTATAAAAAAATTGTTCCAATGTGTTTATCTAAGAAAAGAAGACACACTTCAAACTGCGTCCCTATGATTTTAAAAATGACGTCCGCTAATTAAAAACATGATTGTCAATCTCCTCAAAAGTGCTAAATATTACTTTATTCATTGCTGTAGCCGAGAAAATATCAACAGTAATCGTAAAATAAAATCATAGAAACCTGCAGTGGACTTTACAACATACTTTTCACTAATAAAATTATAGGGTCATCGCTTGAAGTCCCGTTGAAAAACACATCCTTCGAAAACACTGTACGCTAGTTTAGACCTTCGCGCCTAGAGGTGATGAGGTGTTTGACGGACGTGTTATTCTCGACTTATCGACTTTCCCGTTTCCGTGCCTCAAACGTAAAAAAAAGCTAGCGTCCCGTAACTCTAACATCGAGGTTTTAGCGCTAGTGCGGGGTGAGGACGGCATCGTCCGGCTGCGCTATGTCGAAGGAGAATATTTACGGTCCCGTCTTTTTCGTGGAGATAACGATCACAGGCGTGTGTTACCTAGACATGCTTTCTTCATGGATCTTGCCTCAATTGCAAGAAGACTCCAACAACATTACCTTGCAACAAGATAAGGTACAACTTAACATCCACTTGGAGGTACACATCTGCCAAGAAGATGGCTTGTCCGTGCAGGTCCTGATGATGACGTGAGGTGCAGATGGCCACCAAGATCCCCAGACTTAACTCCTTGTGATTTCTTCTTATGGTGTTACGTTTAAGACACGTGTGCTTGTCCCACCCCTGACACAATCTTTGTCTCAGCTAAGGCAGCGAATTACAGCTGCTTTTGAGTCCATCTCCACCGATACATTGTACAAAGATTGGGAAGGGTACGAGTATCGTCTTGATGTATGCAGTGTAACTCGAGTATCACACATCGAGTCTCTGTAAACAAAAAAAAAAATTATAATATTGAATAAAACAATAGAGATGTTCTACCGATTCTATCAACAGCAAAATATTTTAAACTGATAAGTGGCCCAATTTAATTTTTACGAATTTGTGAAAGTGTAAAATTATTCTGTGATCATCGTGTATATTTTCTGCTTACGTGGTATTTAATTTATTCTGAATTTTGAGAATTGTTGTTTTTTTTTTTGTGTCTTCGTATTTATTTATCTATTCATTCAATTATTTATACACGCCATATTCAGTCACAGACCGTTTTACAAATGTACGTGTTTTACAAATTAAACATAATGATTACAAAAAATGTGCCTTCATTACGAAAATATGTTAATTGAGGTTGTATTGTAATATAAAGTTGACCTCACATTGCGGCCAGCATTATAAACCTATTTAAATATTTAAAAATGAAATATACGTTAGGAAATGTAAGTAAGATAGCGAGAGATTAAAAAAAATTGACGTTACTTTTTAACACAAGAATACAAAACACTCAAGTAAAACAGATCAGCAAGTTGTTCTGGCATTAGTATGGACCTGTACACCTTCTTGAATGTTCCAATAGGGTCAGTGTTCTTCAAGCTCTCTGACATGCCACAAAACAGAGGCACAAAAGTGAAATATTTATTATGCGTTGACATGGTGCGACGCAGGATTTAAAAGTTATGTTTTTTTTCGCGTGCTTTGCTTATGCAGTTAAGAGTGTTGGACCAGTTTCTCGTGTAAGTATATTGATTTTTTCGACAACAGTAACTTCTTTATGTGTGTAATTAAATATTGCAATCTTCTGCTGTTCATGGTCAACCAGTTTGCTTTTATGTGCACTTGGCCAATTGTAAACCAGGGTTTTATCCGGACATATTATGAAATGTCCACAGCAGTAACTAAAAACAGAATTAATACTAATATGCTGGAAAGTTTAATCTTCAGATCTGTGGGTAGAATGTGTTTGAACTTGGATTTGTTTGTATGGACATACTCCATTGCGAATTATATGACTGTCACAAGAAAACTAACAGTAAAGATTAGACAAGAAAACATAAAAAGCAGAGCATACTCTGCTTTTTATGTTTTCTTGTCTTAAAGCATACTCTGATTTTTATGTTTTCTTGTCTTATTTTTACTGTTAGTTTTCTTGTGACAGTCATTTATTTCGCAATGGAGTATGTCCATACAAACAAATCCAGTCATGAACTCCCATTGCACAGTTCTTTCAAAGATCGTGTTTGAACTTATACAGCAATTATAGGCGATAATACGCGCTTTGAATACTGGTTTATATATGTTATGAACAATCAAGTTAGGCATCGTTAGTTACACTTGAATTTCTGTATTATGACAATAAGGTAAGTATTCCATTGTTTATAAGAATTTGTGTTAGAGCAGACACTTGTTAAATATTTGTTGAGCCCCAAATGTAGTGTAGGAACATATAGATGTATTTAGTTTAAGGTGGTCGTCTGCCCATGCCCCCGAGCGGTGTTCAGAGCTTCGGCCGTTACCAGATTATTCGAAAAACTTTTTATCGCACATGAATTACGTCTGCTTAGTAATAGCATTTATAGAACGTTACACGTTAGCATACCCATTTCAAGTTCACCACTGCTCTTTAAAACATATTTTCTAGCGGCCGAACGGGGCCGCGGTGGCCGAGAGGACGCCGACACTCCGTAGCTCAGTTGATTGAGCGGCCGACTTTGGTTCGAGGGGTTCTGCGTTCGATTCCCAGGTCAGGCTGGGTGTAAAATTTGTGTTCGTCCGTTTGAGGCATTTCAATTGTCAGAGTCACTAAAATTGTCACAACTGGGGAATTGTCATAATAAAGCTGTAAAGGGGGGATGTTCGGCTCGTTGGCGATGTTGAGACCTCGCCAAGGAGCCTAAATAAAAAAAAAGGTCAGACCTCTCGCCTCCCACCAAGGCGATCCGGGTTCGATTACCGACGGGGTCGGTCCCCGGATTCTCGCATGTGGGAATCGTGTCGGACGATGCCGCTGGTCGGTGCGGGTTTTCTCTTTTCTCGGGGATCTCCCGTTTCCCCCGTCCTTCATTCCGGCACTGCTCCGTACTCACATCATGTTATCCCTCACCAGCGCTAAAGACCTCGCTGTTGAGCGCTGACCAAAATCTCTCACTCACTCTAGCGGCCGAAAATGATGAAAATGGGACCTGTTCCGGTTTTTTTTTGGTTGTGTTAATATTAGCGCAGTATATTTTAAAATGTATAGGCGTGCATAACACACCCTTGTTTTAATATTACGTCATAAAATGATAGTGTTACTAATGAATGTCTCATACAGACGCGTTGTCGGCGAGAAGACGTTCAGTGACTTGCGTCTAGAGGCTAAAGTGAGACGTTATGCGAATACTAGCGCGTTCTTACCACTTTCGCACTTCTAGGCTTCCAACACGCAAAATACGGTCACCCAGACCTCCACCTTAAGAGTGAGAGAGTTTCACAAACTAACAATATTAATAAGATATTCATTGGTTTTATCTACGGAAGATTGAGCGTCTTTAAGTGAGCACGTGTCGTCTGCGTATTGGTCAGAATGAACAGTTACTGAAACAGTTTGCATACATAGAAAAGATAATCGGCCCCAGCATCCATCCTTGTGGTACACCTTGAAACACTTTTTGTGCGTCTGCTCAATCGTGTATTTACATCTAGAAATTGAGTTCTTTCCGAGAAATAATTACGAAGCCATTCACAAGAGGTGGGTGACAATTCTGATGTGGCGAATATTGATAGTAATTTGGTGTGGTGAACCATATCAGAAACTTTCGTAAAGTCTAAGGAAGTCAAAGTAATTTTGCTGTTATCCATTGTTCTATACGAAACATAAAATGTGTCTTCTAGTACAATGGATGTAATACAATGCGGGCGAAAACCTAACTGTTTAGTGTCGAGTAAATTTTTAATTTAAAGGGGAGAAGCGAGTTGTGTGTGGATAACTTTTTCTAATATTTTAGACATTACCGGCAAAATGCTTACTAACCGTAGGTGCTTCATTTCTGTTAGGACATATAATTTTGGGAAGTGACATTATTTTAGATGATTTCCACTGTTTGAGAAGACCTGAATATTTGATTGACATATTAGTTAATTATGTCACATATTGCTGGTAAATAATATGGAGTGCACTATTTTTTATCTTTTTCATGTCCAAATTGTCGTCACCTCTGGCACGTGAATTAATTTTATTTATTATATATTAAATTATATTTTGCTCACTTCCTTAAACGTAAATGCACATGTTCAGTGTTTTCGTGATCATCACACTTGACCGTTGTATTGTTGTTTTGAATGGATGATTCAAATAATAGTTAATTTAATCAGGAATGAAAAGATTTTAGCGTATTGTTCTTAGGTTTCGGCAACGTTAAATGATTTTAAATCCTGTCATACCTACTTAAGGTTATTTTATGTATTGTAGCTGCCTGAGTAAAATTATTTGGTTTTATTTTCCGTGTTATGTATTGAACTCTATTTCTACGCTTTTTGTACTACTAACACATAACCGTAAAACATATCTGGCGTAGTTCTTAAAACGAAATATAAACATTACGAAAGTGAGTTTAGTTTTATATATATAAACGGTGTTTTATTCTGGTTGAAGTGTTTCTTGAAGTCGTGGGAACTGACATTTCGTTTGCTTTCAATCTGGGTTTGTAATTTTACAATTTATGTTGTGCCTCACTATTGGAAGCGGTCTTCTGCGACTTCATAACCTGAAACTTATACCTAAGAGTCCTTGGTCTGCTACGTTGATTATTGCACCACACCCATATTAACGGCTGCCAACGAAGCCACTCCTAGACCTACGAGCTGTTACGTGTGCAGGCCTTTGTGAATTATTATGCAAAGTCTGGAATAGCAATCAACGCCCTCTCTTCGATCGTCAGGTGCTTATACTGTTTTCATAATTACATAGGGGCTGCAGTGAATGGGCACTCATCGTGTAGCTACTAACTTAAGTATTCTACGTCGTTCTTGACTGAGGCTAGCGATCGCGCGCTAGAGGCCTTATCATGTTTAATTGGACATATCCGGTAGCCATGTAACTAACACATGTTGCGAGGTTACACGTCGAATAATGTCAATGATCTTTCTAACCTCAACAAACTTAGAACTTGGAATGTGTCACATTTAATGAACAAATATACATTCAACATTTATGACCTTTTGATTATAATATTGCATCTAATCACAGATTTTTATGCTTGTATAGTGAATATAAAGCCTTTAAACATTTTTTTTTTACTTTAAAGAGTGCAAACATAGCACCAAAAAGCTGCCATATCAATTACAATGCTCGTTACTCGAAGTAGCCAACAGGACAGCAGTAGAGAAGATATGTTGTTAGAAATTGTTTGATTATTTTTTTTTGGGGGGGGGAGGGGGTGTTTGCTGTCTAGCAAAAAATATATATACATACATCATTTTTGATTATTATGTAAATAAAATAGATACAGAATATAATTGATATCTTCTCAAATTTCAAAAGACAAATTTTTTAAAACATTATCATTTAAAATAAACTTAAACAGTCCGCCTGTTCATTGTAGATATTTTTTTTTTTACTTTTTTCTCCGATAGGCTCTCGTGGGAGGGGGGTTAACACCCAACCCCCCCCCCTCCCTCGCTGTGCTCCGGCTTATAAAACTAATCTACTTCGAACGAGAAGACAATGTGACCAAAACTCGTTCGGAGCTCGTCTACATTAAGGGCTTGGGCCCGAGTTTCTCGGCTTTCGAGAGAATTATTATTTTTAATCCACACGAGAATCAATATCGTAAAATTCCTTTGTAACTTTTTTGCAAATCGGTTTTACTATGCAGAGTAATTTTTCGAGACAAACTGTATGATCAGTATAGCTAATTTATCAATTAAAAGGAAATTTCGTTAATTAATTAATTAGCAACTATTTTGCAGTCTTCTAACTCGACAAAATTAGAATATGCAGTTTAAATCAGTCATAACAAAGTTACGAAGCAATTTTACGATATCGGCCCCCATTTATGTTTTAAAAAATTATGTCGGTTAATGCGAAGAAACTCGGGCCCATACCCTTAAACCCAACACGCTTGTGTGAAATAGTTCTGTTCTTGCCACAGGATATGTGTATGAGACGATGCTGACAGCAAGATAGTGTGCGCTGCACAGCGTGAAGAATTCATTGACTGAAAGAAAAGGGACGTAAGTGTGTGTTGGTTTACGAGTGCGTGTTGGTGTGTGTATGGATGTGTGTGTGTTTGGAGCATCAGCTGAACTGTCATGGTGAAGAACAATAAAATAACTTCAAAAGAATAAGAATAAGCGAAACGAATTTACTCGCGATTAAACCTGCACCTAATTCGAACATGGAGCATTCAAGACACGTTTGGCTTCCAGTACGATGATTATGGTCCCGGAAATTATTATAACTGTTTGTACTTTACTCCGTATTGTACCAATTGTAGACAAGTAATGTAAAAACGTATAAGTTTTAAAATAATAGAGTTTGTTTTGAGTGTGACTTGCTTTCGGCCTAGAGTGCGTCAAGTATATTTTATAAGTCATCAATATCCACAGTTAGACCATTTTTTCTTGTTATCATTTGTCGGTATCACACTACATTATAAGTAGAACTGTCTCCGCTTATCATCTGCTACTGAATTTATTAGGCTTATGATCATGTCTTATTTCGCCATACGTACGTCGGGAGGTAAATTAATTATTTACAGCATCACTTGCCAATAAAATTTTGCTCATATATGTCTGTACTTGCAACCTACTTCAAGCCGCAGGATTTGGGGTGAAACATAGGTTTACTATGATCTTACAACTTACAAAAATACGTACGTACACAGACACATAATAATATTTGATTTTGTTTGCGGGTATTAGGGCAGTTGTATTTCAGAACCTCAGTACTGTAGGGGAAACTAAGACGGTTTTTTCACAGTACCGTGGCTGACGAGGAAAGGGATATATCCCGATATCGCTCCCCCCCCCCTTCCGCCAACATTTCTTTTCTTCATGGCTCCGCCCATGGCGTTTTTCAAGCTCTTCAGGAGTACAGACACAAAGAATGTGTATTTACAAGCATCGGCTGAAATTCTAATATGTTTTATGCTAAAAATGTAGCTAGTAATGTTCGACCCTCGAACTGTTTTACCGTAAAAACATGGCAGTGGAAATAAAACTAAAATGTATATTTTACCGCTCACACTAATTGACGTCTGAGGCCTCGATGAAATACGTTCTTCGATTGTTCTTCCTCGACAACGCGGTCTTTATAAATGTCCTTACTTAACCATGAAGCAGCCTCTGTCCTGTCCTAAACGTGCCCGCGGCTGTCGTGCCGTGACAGCGACGCTGGAACCAATCCCCCATACACCACTCTCCGACTGTCCTGTCACCGAGATATTCCCGCCTTGTCACAACACTCTCCCTGGAATGCTCTACGCTCGGAGGAGTGAGGGATGAGGGGAGAGGATCTGACAAAGAGGACGGGCTCGCTGGACACTTCTTCCCACATTTCGACTGGCCGGGTCGCCGCGCTGACCTACTTGCTGGTCATTGCACCTACGGCAGGCCTTCCAGGTACGGGCCCCGTGGTCCACGAGGATGCGAAAGAGAGGGAAGTCCCTTCTTCGGGAGTTCTTCCAGGAAGAGACCAGGTATCGAGGCCGGAGGAAGAGTGTTTACTACGAGACAATATTCCAGCTCAGACAAGTTCGTCATTATGAGGATGCCTCACTTCTTATACAGAAATTATTCATTTTCGTGTCATAATCCTGTGGTAAAACACTCGCTTCGCACTCGGCAGAACCCGGTTTCGATCCTAGGCTCCAGCCACCATGACTTTTTTTTCCCATGGGTTTCCGAAAAACTCCAGGTGAATGCTGGGATGGCCGACCTCTTCTCCCTATCCCCTGTATACCTCTACCAAGGCCTTGTGTGGTTCGAGGAAAAGTTAAAATGATCAGAGAAGTTATTTAATAAAAATAATTGAAGAGGCAGAGGAATAACTGCTAATGTTTCTATACATAAGCATTGCACTTTATGACTGAGTGAGAATTTTTGTATTTGTTAATGAGTGTTATTTGGTTTCCCTAAATAGGCGGCAGAGAATTATTAACTAAAATTTTTAATATTTCAGGACAGCAGTTACAGACAGTTATAAGTACAATTAAGAATAAGGTTCTGAAATAAACGACAGTAGAAAATAAAGAACTCAGACACAAGAAAACACAAACACAGGAAAACAAATAAGCACAAATTTTCGGCCTCCTGGCCTTCTTCGAATGGAGATATAAACTATCAGAATAACAAAACGGCCCTCAGAGTGGCTTCAGTCATGTTTGCATTATTCTAATTATTTAATAATTGCTTTCAACGTGTTAATATTTATTAATATAAATACAATGAGCATACTTGGCCTGCAAAGGTGGATAAAAAGTTCGCCCGTAAGGTCATTTATTAAAATAAATCTTACTAAATTCTTGACTCATGAAGAAATGAAGGTAAATGCAGCAGGCCGAGTCGTGTACGCTGATTGGTCGCATGGGTGAAATTATTTTTGAGTTTTCGAGCCTAGACGTGCCGGAAAGGCAGAGACAACACAAACACGCAACTCAAGCCTACCCGCCACGACGATCGGTTCAATTTTTGAGACTTCCAATGGTGACGCTATCAGTTTATGGCCCAGTATTAACTATAAAGGTATATTTACGCTAATATTTCCATGCCTTAAAAGGACCAAATAACACCCATATTCACCAACTTAGGCCGCGATAAAATACATATTTAATATGAGTGAAGAGCCTATACTGTGTAAGCACGCGTGTAACGTTCCTTGTACGCTATTCTTAATAGACTTTTGTACTGGACGTAACTTGCCGCGTTTGATACGCGGAGACAGCTGAACGATAAGGTTCAGACTACCGCGCTCGACAATAACTGCATCGCTTCTGTTCGCAGTGCGCCAATCTGGTGTGCACTGTTTTCGTACTACTCTTTTTTTCTATGGGACTTAAGAGGCGACCCTACAGTATTATTTGTGGAAAGTCTGTAGTTAACTTAACGAATGCTTCTGGTGTTGTGTTTTACGAATCCAGATAGCATTTTTGAAGTTATAGCAGTCTACAGAACTATTTTTAAACATTTTGAGGGACCCAAATTCATGTTTCTAGTAAACGTTCTGCATTTTTAAAACTATAGAAGCGTAGTTTCAAGTGTGTATTCCTTTCGTAGATAAACACATCGGGATAAAGTGCAGCGGTTTCGCGTTAAAAAAATTAACGTGATACGCTATACAACACCGTTGCTACGGCACGCATATTGAATAGTTTTCCAAAAAAAACTTCTATCGGACGAAGATCTGCACACTGCTCTGCGGACTACGGACTCGCTAAAAACCAACAGCAAACACGTGAATGTTAACTCAGTAACATATATTGGTTTCAAATTAGGTTACGAAAACACAAAACAGCTGAGGTTGTCCAACCATTGAGTGTCTAAAACAGTGTCCTTTCAATTATTTTTTGCCCTTTTCAATATGTATTTTTTTAACGTGTTCAAATTAATTCGAATATTTGTCATAATCCCTGAGAGGAATGCGATTTCCACGTTTGACGGAGGCAATGCTGGAAGTTCGTGTTTTAAGGACACCGTAAACTGGTGTTATTTTACACGTGAGAGGAAATTTGGACAACTCAAAGTGTTTGTTCTTGTGCCAATTTGTAAAACGAGCTGTAAAAGTGTGGTTTAATAAATATATTCTACTAGGGTAATGTTTGTTAATTCTTCATCAAATGGCACCAAAAATTTGTGGCTGTAAACCTATCCCACAGGTGCACTGTGACTCTAGTTTACGATACATTTACAATTTGACACTAAAAAAAATTCAATAAATGTAAATCTTACTACACATATTTTTTTATTTGTTGGCGTAGACCCGAAATTATTGAATTATTGACTCAATTACAATCTCAGCAACTGAATTTTCTAAAACTATCCACCCATAACGTTTTCCTTTAATAAATAGGGACAGAAAGCTTACGCGAAAAAATTTTTGCCCCACTTTGTTTCAGTGCTTTGCTCGCGCCCCTACAACTCTGTATCGTAGTTAGTGATTGGTTGTTTTAACTAACATCGTCTTTGTGTTCTATCCTCCAATCACAAGTGTGTTGATCGCAGTTAACCTTGTTCTGATTGGCACAGTCCAATAAGTGACGCCTCTACACGGACACTACGTATGTTCACGTAAGGCACTGAAACAAACTGATGAAAAAAAAAATCTTTTCGCGAAATCTTCCGGTACCTATTAATAAATGTCTTAAACTCCTTCATTTATTGTCACTTTTGTGACCGGGTAATACAATTTTGAGAAGTTAACTTATAGCAGACGTTTGATATCAGAGCAAGAATTCTCATACGTTCAGTCAAATGAAGATGCATATTCTCACACAGAGAATAGCTAGAGACGCTGGTTTATCGCGGGAAAACTTGACTGTTTGCTGGGTTTCAACGCACGTTCAGCTTAACTAGAAGATTACTGGCGTTAGTTTATACTTGGAGCTGTTACCCTATTTGACTGAGCTAATAAGAATACCGCTATTGTAATGTTTGATGCCTGTTACTGGTCTGCAGACAGCTATGTTGTGTCAGACTACATCACCCAATCATATGTGTTGCAAGAAACTACAGCGTTTTTAAGGCCTTGTTACGGAGTTTTGCAGTGATTTCGAAAATATTTTTTTTATTGCTACCTAATACTCATATAAAAATTTTGCTGCACAGTTTTGACACTTATATGTTATAATTTGTAGCTGAATTTTTTTGTAGAATTATACTGAACGGTTTTTTAGGTTTCATTACCCAAAGTACCACGTTTTTCGTTGTGAAAATAAGCAAAAATGAAGGAAATTATTTTTTTTTTGCTAGCGAATGGTACATTATTAAAAAAAACGCATGCACAGTATTGTGCATCGTGTGATTGCACATTGACTCAAATTTTTCAAAACGTTTGGTTAAGAAGTATTTGATTTATTGGCACCAGTCCGAAAAAAAACTCGGGAACAAGCCCTTAAGGGCATGTTGGCACAAAACATTTTCGCAATATACCATCATCTCTAAGAATAGCCAACATTGAAAGTAAACGTTCCCACACCCATAGCTGGGAAAACTAACAAGTAGTTGACGTTCTTGCGATTGTTTGTTATCTGTATGTTGCTAAAACTGCAGGTTGTACTGATAGCAGTACAGAACTGAATATTTGTATGCCGCATTCACTTAAAAACTATTGCGCACACGGAAACCGCGACCTATCTGACTCCATTCGTTCCTGCTCAGTACGGGAAAGAATGCATCACCGGTAGAAAAAAAAAGAAGCTGTGTGACTACTATAAAATATTTTGTTGTTATATACCTCGCCAAAAAAAAATTGTGTGATGACCACAAACATTTTGTGCTGTCCCCAGAAAAGTTTTCAAGTGACCACAAAAAAAATTGTAACCACTACAAAATAATTGGTGAGTTTCCATATTGACAAAACTATTTTGTGACCATTCACAAATCCGATTTTTTTTTCTGTGCAAGGGAAATGACGAAGGCAGGACACAGTAATTTGGATGCGAAACTGTTATTGTACATGGAAAAAAAAAGTAATGGACCACGATTGAAGCAGGGGCTAGTGCGTTGGACTCCTGCCAAAGCGATCCGGTTCGATTCCAGGGGAGGTTGATCGGGATTTTCACATTTGGGCTTGCGCCGTACGATGCCGTTGATCGGTGGGTTTGCTTGGGTGTCTCTTCTCTCACGAAAAAGAGTTCTGAAAATTGTGAGAAACAAATTTTAGAGAAAGAAAATTTTAGACCAATGGCGGTAACATTATCAGGTGACGTTAATTTAAAAATAAAATAGTAACAGAATGAATTAAAGACTACGGTCCCACTAGTGGTCTTAGACAAACTTACTTGAACATTTTATGCAGCAATGCTTGATGAAGTTTAAAACTTATCAGAAAAAATCAATAGCCTTTCTAACCTCAAGAAAGTTGGAATTTTAACACAACCATATTTAATGGTTGTATTTTTATTTTTTTTTAATATTTACTTTCGGTGTTGAGAAATTTACCTGAGTGTCAGCGACTGGTTATCAGACAGTAGCGGCATTGCACGTCCACCTTTAGACGCAGATCAACATGGTAATAACCTAAAGAGCAATTTTTAAATTTATATTGTAAAATGTAAATAAAACAAAATTGTAATTACCGTAGTCAACTTTTTAGAAATAATGTTGGTACTTAGTGCCAAAACATTAAAGACTACACAACACGCTCATCAAGCCTTGGTTTCAGTGGCGTAGCCCTGAACTACCCGAAATTTCAGTTAAAATTTTTAAGCTATGTGTTAGTACCTATTTAAACATAACAGCACAAATGCCAAGTAAACAAAATCAATGATTATTCCATCTCTCTGTGTGTATTTATGTAGAGATATGTATGTGTATAGTATATTGCAGCAAATATGTTCCCCCTATTCCCCATACCCAAAAAAATTATGGGTTCGCCCCTGCTTTCCCTTAGTCTCCCCGCACACGTCACACGGAACTAACGCGCAGTATTTTCGCAGAAAGCTCACCTTTGCGAGTCATGAAATTGGGTCGCCATAATTTTATGACGTAATTTTAAAGATAAGGGTGTTTTTAAATTTCTATGCCAATAAAAGACTATATAAAGAACCCTATTTTCGTAATTTTCACCTGCGGGAAAATTAGTTTTAAAGATTTCTGGGGGACATGAAATAGGTGTACACTTAGTTTTTGAGGAATAAAATTTATTTAAGTTTTATTATGAAAATTTTTTAAGATACTGATTTTAAGTTAGTATTGGCGGAATGTATGTGATGATCTACCAGTTGAAACGTCCGAAAAAGAATACTGATTAATATGAATGGACGGCTTCACATGCCGTTAACAGTAACAATAAGGAATTATTTGTGACGTCAGAAATCCTACCAGTACGTATTTTATGCTTTGACAAAGTTAAATAATGATGGAAAATTCAAAAATTGAAAAAGGCGACACTGCTTCCCGCAAATGGGGCATCGCGAACAAAGTTGGAGTTAACTCACCGTTTTTTGTATTGTTTAGTTGT
Source organism: Medauroidea extradentata (assembly GCA_003012365.1). Classification (NCBI taxonomy): domain Eukaryota; kingdom Metazoa; phylum Arthropoda; class Insecta; order Phasmatodea; family Phasmatidae; genus Medauroidea; species Medauroidea extradentata. The sequence continues at coordinate 109,461 of PNEQ01060587.1, read as the reverse complement.
ATTTTAAGCACGTATTTAAAATATACCATAACCGCGCTCTGTTAAAAACATTACCTTGCTCTCGTAAATCCGTAACATTTGACCAGAATTGATGACGCAATTAGTAGTGTATTATTTTTAAATTATGGAAATATGCTTGCATTTTCAGAGTCATCAGATAACGCGCATTTAAAAATTGGCGACTTATACCGAAAGCAGCAATTTTTATACTATGTTAAAGTGCTATAATAACATTAATTTTAGTTATTTCAATGGAAATACTGTTATGATTACTGACTAGAAAAGTTCGCGAATTCAAGTCAGGGCACGAAAGAATCCAGAAGCTTGTTCATTCGTGTTACTTTGCGATTGAGTGGAGATTTATTAACCACTCCCTGAAAGACTCTAGAACAAATAACAGATCCACAACAAAACGAGAGTCTAATCACAGACAGCTCAGTTCATAGTTTGGTTGAGATAGCAGCCAATGAAGAAAAGGAAGCGTAAATTATAGCCTAAAGGACTCTTGAACCCCTCGAAATTTTCATGTCTTTACTTATGATTTATAACTTGAGCCGGTGATTTTTGGTGAAAATAATTTTGAAACAATTTGTTTCAATGCCTTATGTGCACACCTGCGTCTCTGTTTCATAGTTAGCGATTGATGTCTCGGGATTCTGCCCTCAAATTACAGACGTGTGGTGTCTCAGTAACATTGTTCCTGTTGGCACAGTAGAATAAGCGACGCCTATGTACTCATACATTCTTCAAATAACCATCAAGCATAGTTGCATATGTGCAATTGAAACAAACTGTCATAAAATTCTTTATTTATGCAGATTCGTGTTTGGCTTTGCGTTCATGTTAGGATTCAAGCAACCATAAATTAGAAACACTTTTGTAATAGGCTATTTATTGTCTCAGTTGACGCGTCGTCGAGAAGGGTCCCGAGCACGGCCGTAGAAGAACAGGTCTGGACACTCGCCTGGAAACTTGACCCCCTTGTTGTTTGGCTGCAGTTCACCAAGTTACCGAGTATATTGTGTTTTATTGGCGCTGCAGTTAGGGCGGCCGGACTCAAACTCCGCCCACTTCCTGTCCACTAAGATAAACAATTAATCAAAACGTATTTTTTTTATCAATTTATGAAATACTTCCTTCGCTTACAAATTTAAGAAAAGGCTTCAGCAATGTTTATTTACTTTATAAATTTAACAATAAAAAAAGTGAACGGAGTTTTGAGTACAACCGCCCGGATTACAGCGCCAAAAAGTACGACATTCTCGGTAACTTGAACAACAGCCAAACAACAAGGGGGTCAAGCAAAATACATTAGTAGATAGGCGAGTGTCCAGACCTGTTCTTCTACGACCGTGGTCCCGAGCTACTAATATAGAAACAAATAAATGCAAACCGAGTCATGTATGGTATCACTGTATTAGCGAGCAGCCAATGAGCAGCTTCTTGGATATTAGCCTACCGATCACTGAATCAGCGAATTTTTCAGGTCTCTATTTATAACTGTAGGTCGTTTGGGACAAAGTGAGAACTAAAAATTTAACCTTTGTAAAGTATCACTAGCCGTCCGTGTATTTTCCAACTTAAATACAACAATACTAAAATAAAATCAACCTAGTTATACGTACTTGTATTTTGCATAGTTAATAAAGTTTTATTTATCAAACCATAAAGATTCCTACTGACTGTACAATATATCTTAAACACGCAAACATCAAGTGACGTGTCCAAAGAGGTTAGACATTTCCCTTCGCTAGCCGTTACGCGCGGAAAGATACGAACTGGACGAAGATAGAAAATTTCCAGGGTTTTTTTTTTTTTTGAGTGCTCACTTATTCCGAGTCACCTATAGTTAGAGGCAGTGATTTTTGGTGAAAAGAATTTTGAAACATTTTGTTTCAGTGCCTCTAGTGCACACCCGCAGCTCAGCTTCATGGTCAGTGATTGGCTGTTTTTAACTCTCAACATGTTTGGAATCTACCCGCAAATCACAGACGTGTGTTGTCGCAGTAATGTTATCCTCATTGGCACAGTCAAATGAGTGACGCCTCTACACGAATGCACGTTGCCAATTGCTACGTACAACAGCTGCAGACGTGAACGTGAGGCATTGAAACAAAATGTTGCATAATTCCTTTCACCAAAAATCATTGCCTCTACGTATAGACGATTCAACCCGTGAGGTGAGACCTTCTTATTAGTCTGCTATTTTTGAAGAAGGCCAGAGACATGCAGACAGCGAGTCTGGAATGTATATAACGGGGAAATGGAATGCTCGCGAACAGGACGGAAAAATCCGCGAGGCGAAGTGGCGCCGGCCCGGAAGTACTTGGCTGGCTCGTGTCGCGTGACGTCATGCGTGGCTAGAGCGCGTCATTGGCCCCTTTACACCCCCTCCACCCACACGCGCCAGCCATCACGAGAGCGTCGTCCTGGCGACCAGCGGCCCACGTGCGCCCGTGGCAGTGGAACAAGCGATGCCGTCACGGGAAACGTTTGAGCTTTTCCGATGTTTCCTGGCCAGATGTGTTTCGTATGAAGTGAAAACTGCGTGTTTCCCTCCTTCTTGTAGGGTCACAATGTGGGTGAGCCCGAGGAATGTTTTCGGTGAGGTGAAATGAGTGTGGAGCAGCGACGGAATTAGAAAGACTGGAGAAACGGGAGTTTCCCGAGGAAACCCGCCAGCCAACAGTAACATCCTCCACGTTTCCCACATGCGAAAAATTGGGGTCCGGGCCCACCGGGGATCGAACCCGGATCGCCTAGTTTGGACCCTGTTTCGTATGACGTTAATAAAGTGTTACAGTTAATTATGGGTCATAATTAGAGCCCCGGATATTTCGCGGGTTCAACGACCAGCAGACTGGACTGCACAGTCCTGTAAACAATATGTCCTCAGCTACTTATACATTGGCTGCTGCTCCAGAGAGTGAGCATTTGAACATTTGACGATGTAGCCCGGGAGTCCAGGGGCGTTTTTATGCATGTACGCCATTAGTTCGGAGTCCTCAAGGTCACGTTTAATAAACTATAACCCAATCGAAAAGGTTTCCAACATATACATGACTTAGAAATCCAACCTCTCCTTAGTTGAATCCGCGAAATTCCCGGGGCTCTAGTCATAATTGTCAATATCTTATAGTTTTTGTCACATTGTAAGACATTTATAGTCGTAAAAAGCACGTAGATGTAGGGACACAACAACCAAAATTTCCAGGGTTAAAGTGAACGTAATAATTGCTGTTCTAATTTTTATATTTAAGGAGGGACAATGGTTACCATCTTGAATAATATAGTTTTGCTTTCACCTAATTACTTCAAACTATGTATTATCACAATATATTAAGAGCATGTAATATTAAAGTATGTAGACAGGTGGCTTGTTTTAAGGGCGCGGTTCGCCTCAGTTTTCGTCTTTTTTTATTTTTATATTTGTACCAGATATTTTTTTCTTATTTTAGACATAAATTGTGATTAAATCTTCCTCTTAGGAAATTTTAGTATCTCTTGTAGTTTTTGCGTAATGAGCTTGATGGATTCAGAGGACCCTGGAGGGAGGGGGGGGGAGCAATGTACCCTGACCTCACCTTGTTGTTGCACCCTTAATCTGTGTGCCTGCTGAAATGTCCAGTACACCATTAGTGTACCATTTTCTTGAATTATGACATATATTGCAAAATATTAACAGTTATTGTCCATAAGAAACTGTAAAGTTTTACTGAAATTATACAAAACAGAGTATATTCGAAAATTATGAGAAAAAAACCGAGCGGCGGTAGGGCACGTTCGACTCGCATTCGGGAGAAATCGAGTTCGATTCCCAGCTCCGGCCATCATGATTTCGGTTTTCCGTTGTTTTTCGAGATCGCTCCTGGCGAATCATGGGATGATTCCTCAATAAAGGCCATGACTAGAGTCAGTCACGTATCTCGGAAAAAGTTGATTGCTAGCTAGACTTCAATGTAACATGCACAGGTATGACGTTCTTCTTTTGTTGTTGTCGTGTCTGCATGTGACTGCGCCAATGATAACTCTGGATATTTGTGATTCTTATCCTCCTATCATACACTCTTTTGTAAAGTACAGTGGTGCGAAAAATTCTTGCGATTTTCTATTATCCCTAACCGTGCTTGTACTCCGCGAACAGAAACCTGATAAAAAAGTTTACAAACTTTGAAAAACATAGCTTTTTGACTGAAAATGTGTGTGTACAGAAAATACTACTATTTCATAAAGAATTGTTTCAGGTTACGGGTTTTTGTTGTCTTGTGTTGAGTATAAGTAGAGGCTATGGTTAGTGGGTTCAACGACATGCAGGCTAGACTCCACAGTCCTATGTATACTCTGTCTTCAGATAATTGTACATTGGCTGCTGCTCCAACGAGTGACCATTAAGCGTCGGTGAGTAACTTCATGTAGGTTTCCTATTGGTTTAAAATCCTCGAGTAAGCAAAGACCCAATCGCGAAAGTAACTTTCACGATAGGAGTTTGAAATCTAACGTGTCATTGAATGAATTCGCGAAATTTCCGGGTCTCTAACGATGGTTAATGGCGGGGAAATGTGACTGTTTGCTGAATTTCAACGTACGTTCAGCGCACTAAAAGATTACTGGCTTTCGCTTGTACGTGAAGCTGTTGCCCTATTTGACTGAGCCAGCTGTGATAATTTTTATGTCGTGTTCTTGGTCTGTAGACAGCTACGTTGTCAGACTGTTACATTTCTTATATTAATTTAGGGTTTATTTATATGGTTGCTGATACAAGTTATTTTTTTTTTGGAGGGGGGAGGGGTTCACTCAGAAGTGGCGTAGTGTGGCTGTGTTCCAAGGCGTGCGATATTAGCAGCGACTATACGCTTTGAGCAGTTGTGTTGTTGCAGAGACCAAGTTGTGTACATTATAGATAGAGACATGAACTTTTCGCGAAAAGAATTTTGCCCCACTTTGTTCCAGTACCTTATGTGCACGTCTGTAGTTCTGCTTCATAGATATTGGCAGCGTGCCTTTGAACGGTGACGTTTCTCATTTGACTGTACCAATCACAATAAGGTTACTGTAACACCACACGTCTGTGATTTGCGTGTACAACCCCACGACACACGAATGTCAAAACATTCAATCTCTGACCGTGAAGCAGGTCTGCAGACGTGCACACAAGTCACTGATACAAAGTGAGGCAAATTTCTTTTCGCGAAAAGTTCATGTCTCTAAATAGAATAATTCGAACCTTGTCTCTTGTACGCTACTGGCTGTGGAGTGTTCCTGACAATACAAGTCAAATGGTTCCTCTGACAAGTCAGTGTTGTGTACAGTCACTGCTGGGCACCGCACACCTTGGAACACTCCACGCGACGCCACTGTCACTCAGATGGTAGGTACACTGTGGGTTTGTTTAGACATTATTTAGGATTAAAAGACTAAAACAGTTACGGTTAAAAGGGCGTTTGTTCTACTTCAACGGCAGGTACACCGAATACAAAATAGGTTACAATGTGTCCAATCAATTTAGGAGGGGAGTGCAATATAATTGATTATTTATATATTATATTAAGTTGTGAGTTGTTGCCACATAATTATATCTGACGACCTTACCAGAGGCTGGATTGATGAGGTAGACGGTACCGACGAACGAGCACGCCCCCGCTGGGATTCGACCCCCGGGGGAGAGCTGGACGGCTGTAGATCGGATGAGCGCTGGCGGACGACAGACCTAGTTTACTTGGTATCAAGACGTTATATTGGCGTGCTTGTCCCCATTATTTCGCTACTATAAGGGGGGGGTGAGGTGAGTTGCTGTCTTCCGTGGTTTCCCAAAGCTGACTTAATTGCAGCCCGAACCTTTTTCACTGTCCGGCTTGCCAGGCAATATCATAACAAGACGTATACCACCCCGTTATACAAGTTGCAAGAAATGTCAGTGTTTACAAGGACATATTGACATAACAATTTTCGTGGTATACCTTCATCTCTAAGTACTAGCAATAAAAAGAACGATAAAATAAAATTCATATTTCAGTACATTTACCGGTAATTACAATATTTGAAGTGTAATTTACACATTAAAACTAAATGATACTTTGTGAGGATTAAGGAAACCCGGGGGAAGACGACAGTTATACAGAATTTCAACGTTTTTTTAAGAAACTCATAGCTCATTACCGACTTACACAAACGTCCAACGAAAACAGTACCCCATCGTAATACTTTTAGGACATTTATTCAAACGTTGTGGCTTTAAAATTTATTGAGTTTTGCATCTTCTTCCGAGTTGCCTTACCTGTGTCTGATAAATTATATTACAGCATTATTTTATTTATTAGTTTATTTATTTGTGGAAAGTCATTCCGGATCCGGAATAAATTTCTATTTCAGTTCTCCATGTAATGATGACTGCCTTGCTAGGTTTTTTAATGCCCTCTCAGGGTCATAGAGAGCCGAGGCTGACCCAATGGCTAAAATTGTACGTGCTCTTCATCCTTTCACCCATCAACATGCGGCAAGAGGATTTGTTTCTGGCTTTTTGTGAACATTAATATGCACTTTGGTAGCGACAGCTTAAACTGTTGACGTGAAAGGAAAGTTTTCTCTCCCATAAGAGCTCTTCCTACATTATAATTCCTTATGAAACCACCATCCTCTCTCGCCGTAAAAAATTACTCCATTTCGCACAAGTCTGTATCTGTAAAGATCAGCATTCGTTTATTTAAATTAACACGTTCTGAAAATTAAATATTAAATAAATTGTTGTTCCCTGCTGAAGAGTTAAGCCGATTATTATTAATTGCTTTATAAAACAATAAAGATGAATGATAATATTTATTTTCAAAAGAATGTATTTGATAAAACATTTTTTTTAGAACCGCAATGTTTTTGCAAGTTGTAGCCTATCTACATAGAAGTAGTCCTTTTAATGTAACATATTTTGATTAAATCAGTTTTCAAGGTACCTATATGCAGTACATTCGGATGGACACTATATAAGTAAAATGTCATGTAAGTTGAAACTTACATTTACGAATCGTAAAATTATTTTCATTAAAATTAATTTTTTTTCTCTAGCAATTTAACATTTTATAAATACTTTCGGGTTTAGGTAATAATGATGCGCTGACAAATAACCTAAAACTGCAAGGAACTGTCCATGGTTTGAAAATAATATCTGCATTAGTTACGTGTCATATGTTATGGAGTTATGAGTTCATCGCGAGGTAATGTAATTTACCAGACAGCATTAACAACAAACGAGTAATGGCAAAATGGCTTGTGAGAGGCGTATCGTGAATAACTTACATTCGGCGGTGCTCGGTCATAATATTTAATGGCGTAAATTTCAGACAAAAACCATTTTGTACATTGAGAAGAGGAATTTATGCTACAGGTTAAAAATGTAAAAAAAAAAAAAAAAAAAAAATCAACTTTGTAGATCGTATAGAAATAAAGCCTTCACCGAGATGAACTCCTTAGTTGCGCCTGGGTAAGGTTAATTTTACTACAGGTTAGAAAGATCAACGATAAAAGCTTGGCAATCGAACGCTGGTATCGGTAACAGGTGTAAACTGACCAATCACAGAACTTTCCTGAAATTTAAGTTACATGAAGACGATAATTTGAAAACCAAAATTGGTTTGAGTACCAGTGGCGTAGTGTGGCTGTGTTCCAAGGCGTGCGGTATTAGCAACGACTATACGCTTTGAGCAGTTGTGTTGTTGCAGAGACCAAGGTGTATATATTAAAGGTAGAGATGGTGAAATTTCGCGAATTCAATGACCTGTATGTTAGAATCAAATATCCTATGCATACTCAAGTCCCGACCATTTGTCCACTAGCTGCTACTCAGTGGAATAGCAGACAATTAATGAATAGACAGGGCTTGAGTAGGCATAGGGAATTTGATTCTAACATGCATGTCAATGAATTCGCGAAATTTCACCATCTCTAATTATAGGTAGGGAAGGGAATAATTCGCGAGTTCAATTACCGATGTGTTAGAATCCACTGTCCTATACATACTCGAGCCCGACCATTCGTTTATTGTATGATGTTCCAGTCAGTAGCAGCTAATGGACTAATGACCGGGGCTTGTGTATAAATAGGACAACGGATTATAACACGCATGTCGTTGAAGTCGCGAAATATTCATTTCCTTAATTATAGGATAATTCGTACCTTGCCTCTTGTACGCTACTGGCTGTGGAGTGTTCCTGACCATACAAGTCAAATGGTTCCTCTGACAACTCAGTGTTATGTATAGCATAGGCACTGCTGGTCACCGCACACCTTGGAACACACTACGCGACGCCACTGTTGAGTAAGCTTTAAAATTAAATTTAATCTCTTCTGTCATTAACAAGTCTATTTAAATTTAATTTTCCTATGGTCTCGTATTTTATCTGGTCTCTAAGTGATAGCAGCGAAACTAGCGGCAGTAAACTTTCCTGTGTCAAACTCTCCCATAGGAAAACACATTTTCTTTCTATCTGTAGTATAATTAACCTTAGCCAGGGCTCTAGAGGCAGCGCCGCGCTCGGCACAAGTCACATTATTGGATTATTAATATATGTTTCGCCTTTCTTTTGATTCTGCGAAGAAAAATATGACATTTGCGATTATAGCGTGAATTCTACTTTGTGCTGCAGTTCAAGTATTGCAGTTGAGCTTTTGACGTGTATTTAAGCCGCTTATCAACCAAGCAATTTTTCTTACGTTCTAAATTTACTGGCCTGATGGTGGCCTAAATATACGTTCAATGTTCAACTGCGACGACTGTACGTACTGTGGTGCATGGTAAATAGCATTCATGCTATAATCGCAAATTTCCCATTTGTCTCTTCAGAATTCATTCAAACGAAGAATAAAACAATCCAATTTAATATGCGACTGATGTCCAGCCTCGAGAAGTTCATAAATCTCATCCTTTGGAATAACACAGCACGCAGGAATAAGCATGCGGTGGGTGTATTGACGTAATTTAATTGTCTTCAGCGTCTGTGACTCATGTGTGTACTGCGTTTTTGATAAGCAATCATCTGAACTGCAGTCCGTGTCAAGACTTGGGAGGCGCCGGGCTTTCTTTCTCGTCGGACCTCCAATGTTTGGGACGGTCGAGACAGACTTTGTGATGACTCGGGACTCCCCAAGCAAACACGCATAGTGTACGTCGCAGGATATGTCTCAGATAGAACTACCGCCCGAGTGGCGCCCGTAGTGACTAACGCAAATGGCGCAGCAGCAAGGCTCGGTGTTTGGGTACAAGTTGCATGAACCACTTCTGATTGGGCGGGAGCGGGTCATGTTTGCGTGCTGGGTCTGAACAAACCGAAGATCAGGCGCACGTCGGCAGAGTTGTAAAGCAACGATGATGAAGTGCCTGCCGAAATCCCGCCCGCAACTAAGGAAGTAAACATCCATACACTCTTTGACAATCAGAATCGTCGTCTCTGACGCACGCTGCCCAGACTCAGAAAAGGTTTCATAACTGACGAAGGACGCGCGGTATTACACCCGGCAATTAATATCATCGAGTTTTGGTATTGCCTCAAAGGGGCGTTGCGCACTTGATTATGAGTTATTTATTTTTTGGTTTAAGAAGATTCATCACACGCGGTTAATTCACGCTACGGCTGTGCTGCGAACAATGAGGAGCTTAATTTTTCGCCTGAAGATTTCAAATACAATGATATTGACACAAAAGGTGCTGTCGATCAGATTTTATCTCCTTTGTTGACTCGCAGTCTTCAACTACCCAGACAATAGAACTAAAGATACGAATTAAGCAATGAATTGCTTCCTCTGAGACGAAAAAATTATTATAATTTATTAACGTACGTTGACAGCACAGAAAGGAATATAAATTGTAAGTCTTAAACGTAGCTCAAGACAAAAACAAGGAATGTTTACGTTCTGTTAAACTGAGCATGACAAATGAACTTGCTCATTTAAAGATATCATAATTAAATGATAGAATTAAAACATTACAAAAATTTTCTAATGTATCTTAAACATGAGATTTTTATAAATACTGCTTGTTGGGACAATATCTTGACTTATTATTAGTATATTGAATTTAAAATTAAAAGTAACAATTTTTATCTACAAAATTGAATTGTACTATCTTGTCTTCTATAAATTTTATAAATACCTATACTTCCTATTATGTAAAAAATCAATCAATTAAAATACTGAAATAATTAGTTGAAAAACATACCGCAAACTAAATACTATATCTGCCACGTTTCCAGCCAGCTCGTACAGGTCTAATAACTAGTACAGATCTGAGTGTTTTAGTAGAAGCAATAACGTAATAGTTGAAACAATGTGTTGGCGTACAATACACAGGCCTACTGTACAGAATAAGTTATGTCCTAACTTACCTATAGTTGTGTTAATTTGTCTCTACTGTGCTCTGCCAACCTGCATAGTTATTTGTAAATAAAAATCGCTATAAGATATGCTGATGGGATTTTAAATAAAAAAATAAACCAAATAATCATCTCATTTCCGACATCGTACGTATGAATTGTTCATATATCTCTAGTTCTGAGCAGCGGCTTCCTGAACCCAGTTTTCAGCAACGACAGAAAACCACTAGAACAATTCTGTTGACACTGGATATATAACTTAATATATATATACAGACATACATACAAATAACAAATAATACACACTTCGAAAGATTCAAAGTAAAAATAATAATACACGTAAAATAGGTCCAACTTACTTACAAATGGCCACTTCATTTGCCAACCAAACAATTTAAATGTTAAAATATAAAATTTATTTCAGACTGAATCAAAACCTCTAGAAACGAAGTAGACAAAAACTGAACATGCAAAAATAATATAAAAAAATATTATAAAACTATATTTCCGTTAAGAATAAAAAATAGAATGCATATCACAATGTTGAGCTTCTTTCCAAAAGGTATTTTACTGTAATACAGTAAGCCCTGTTCGTTACTGAACTCTCATTCATTAAAGCGATTCTCGTTATCACGTAAGTTTTAAAAGTCTACAGCGGGCCTATTTAACATCGCACTGCAATGAGAACATAACATGATTTCACGAAATCACTCACACAAATGTTGGGATACTTCTTAATACAGGCAATGGCAATTTCACTCCTTGCTTTTGATTCTTCGAGCCTCTGGCTCCGTCTCTAAAGACCTCGCTTATACGGAGAAGTTTTAAGTTCTCTAAGCTACTACAGAACAACCCCAGTTAACGGAACTCGTGTTGACCGTAACCCGGATCAACCGAAGTGTCTCAAAAATAGCAAATCCACACAAAAAAAATGTATACAGTACAGTACAATTGCGAAGGCGCGTTTGAAATTATTAAATGGTAAAACATTGATGCTCGAAAATGTTGGAAATGACACAAGAAAGTAAAGTAATATGAGTTTTTTTTATGAATACATAATATACTATAAACGTATCACTAAACCTTATTAATTCTGAATTCGTTTGTTCTTCAAACATTGCAGAATTACACACGTTAAGATAATAAAATATTAATAGTGGTTAATGATATAAAAAAAACATTTTTCAATACGACTTCTCCTCTATAGTTCGGTAAACCAACCCTGTGCTGTACTCCCGATTCACAAACTTACACCAAATAAAAAAAAACAATTTTAACTAATGCCATTTATTAGTTTGTCGTTGATTTGAATGACAACATAATTCTCGGTAGGCTTGAAAAGTGAGACTTGTGGAGGCATAGCACCTTAGAATTTTATCTATAAAATTATATGAGTGGTTGAAATAATAAATTTTGATTATGTTTAACGCTAGACAAATCTATTCAAAATACTTGCTATAAAGAAATAGTTTCCTCATTATCTTGGAGCAGAGGATAGAGAACCGTTTACTCGCGGAAAAAGTGGGCCTTTTTGAAGCCCTAAATATTTTTCCTTATTAACAATATTTTTCTGTCTCTTGCTCATACAAACATTGCAATGTACGCACTAAAAGAAAAGTTTATTGATATGATAGTACTCTACTGGTAACATATGAGTCAACTATACAATACTTATTTTATATTTTTACCGAGACACTCTTCAAAAGTGCACACTTTATCGTAAACTGGCTATAAAAAGACACAATATGGATCTAATCCGCGCACTCCTTTGTGTTACATGAGTAAACGTGATAACTTAAAATCTACGTAAATCTCCTGAAGGTGAGTCCTCAAAAAAGTGTGGGGGGAGGGGAGGAGAAACAGAAAAAATATCCTGTTAATATGTTTTTGCATGTGTATGTATATACAGCCTGAAAACACACGCACACTTTAATTAGTGCCTGTAGCTCAATAACAGTTTGCTGAATGTGTTAGGAAACGTGCATATATTTTGTTACTGATGTCATTTCTGTTCTTGACTTACTACGATGGATTTCTTCAGGTGTACAGGTACGTGCATAGTAACAGAGGCAACTCCATGTTTCCAACGCATGGGATTGGATGGCGTGGTCACACTTTGTCTCTCCTCCATACGTATAATCTTACATCTCAGTTAAATCTGGAAGGTCAACATTCCAGTCGTAGTGGTTGTTGACTTATCTTCACTTCACATGTTCGTCGACCAACTTCTATGGTTGTTGAGCGCTCATATTATTGGCAATAGAGACATGGGATGGTTGCTATAACTTATTATTCTTTATTTAGATCTGGCCACCAGTACCCACAAGCTTTTCCGAGGTTTACATTCCACTATATATGTGTGTGCTACATACACACACACGCACACACACACCAACACACACACACACATATATATATGTGTGTGTGTGTGTGTGTGTGTGTGTGTGTTGACCCAGCGGCTACTGCGCTTGCCTCATACCAAGGCGACCTGGTTATTCGCATGTGATAATCAGGCTGAAAAATACCGTTGGTTGGTGAGTTTTCTCGGGAATCTCCCATTACCCTTTTCCCTTCATCCTTCATTCCAGCGTTGCTTTATACTCATTTCGTATTACTTCTCATAAAAGCGGTGTAAATCTCGCTGCTAACAATTGTTCAAAATCTCTTCACTTATATACGTAACTTACTTACATTAACGCTTACTTTCATTTGTACTTAGATGTTTACATACTTTCATATATTTACGCAATGTTATATTCATATATATATCTATAATACACAAACAAAAATACATACATTTATTTAATATACCTAAATACGTGTACACGTACATGTAAACATGCACTCAGACATATACAAACATACGTCCATACATCATTAATGCACACACACCAACACATACACACATATACATATATATATATACATATATATATATATATATATATATATATATATATATATATATATATATATAGGCTTACGTTAATATGTACTGTTCCATAATAATATTGCACTTTAGGTGAACTACGACCTTTTGCCGTATTTTAGACACGTCAGCTTTAACCGTATACTTGCTTCACATTCGTTTAACAGATTGTATGATGGCAATACTTACGCCGGAAATGCTTGATATCTGTTGTAAACGGCAGCACCGCTTATCGCAACCAACGTTTATCTGATACGGCGTACTAATATTTGCGGTTGTGGGGTATAGAGGCAGAAAAGATGTTTGTACAGATCGCACGACCTAAACAAGCAAGAGCAGGGGTCGAAATCTACTTGGTTAGAGTTTAATCAGCAGTAGACTTCAATGCGCTAATAGAACACTAACCTCACAGGAGCAAAAATCTGCGAAATTACAACGTAAAACGTTAGATTCTAGGATTGATGCTTTCATAAAATATGTCTTGCCGTTGAAGTATTGCCTTTATTGGCTTATGTCTCGGCAACTAGCACCCACATATGATTTGCCTGAAATAGATAAAACAACGGTCTTCCAATCGTGCAAAGCGTCCCGATTTTACACTATTTTCAAACTGACCCAATCACATGGGGATTTGCCTGTAACGAAAAGAAGAACATCAGTGAATCTTGGTAAACAATAAACCTTTCCTGCAATAAACCTTTCCTGCAATAAACCTTTCCTGCAATAAACCTTTCCTGCAATAAACCAGTACCTCTACCTGTTGATGGGGTACTTTATTTTCGCGAAAATAATTTTTACCAACCTGCTGAAATTCCTTGGGTGCACATCTGTAGCTGTGCTTCATTATCAGTAGAGATGATGATTTATCGCGGGAAAACTTGACTACTTGATGGATTTCAACGTACGTTCAGCATACCAAAAGATTACTGCTTGTCGCTTGTACATGAAGCTTTACCCTATTTGACAGAGCCGATAAGAATCTCGCTATTGTCATATTTGATGCATGTTGTTTGTCTGCACATAGCTACGTTCTGGCAGCAATATATCACCCAACCATACATATCGCAAGAAAATATAGTGTTCTCAAGGTTATGTTGGCACGAAACATTATCACGATATATCATCTCTAATTATCAGTGATTGGATGTTTTAAGTCCTAGAATTTAGATATTCTACCCGCAAATCACAGACATGTGCCGCAGTAGCCTAGTTGTGATTGGCACAGTCAAATAAGAGTCGTCTCTGCACAAACATACGCTGCCAATAACCATGAAGCATAGGCACAGATGTTCACAAAAAGTAATGAAACAAGAATGTGCAAAAATCTTTTCGCGAAAATCAGGTGCCCAATTACCCATCGGCTGTACAAGCTACGTTCTCGCAGTTGAAGTTATGAGGTAAAGAAGAAAAAATGCACCACAAAGTCTTCAGAGTGACAAGGAATAAGAAACATAAGAAGGGTGAAAGTACTGTTAATGAATGCACTTGGCGATGTAACAGGCAGAGAATGTCGACAGCATGGTGTTACGTCCACGGCACGTAAATAATCCGAAATTACTTGGTCGCGCGCTGAAGGGTTACACCGGTGCTTTCGTTTAAGGATCTGAATGTGTTAGAGGATTAACAGCCGTAAACCCCGTACGTAAAAGTAACATGTTGTGTTAAAGGTTTTACACCCATAGCAAGCACGAGCGGGATACGTGTAGTGCGTCGTTTGTTTCCCATAACCAACGAGCAACAGAACAATCATTATTATTTCAACGGTCGCTTTTACGACCTGGAAATCCTTGGAAAAGTGTAAGCATGAACGTAACCAGTCCTGGAAGCGGCTCACGTATCTATGGCGTTCTATGCATACAGTACACGAGTATCTCTCAGTTTATTGAGCATAATGTCTGGAGTTGCTGACACAGAGCACCTCGGTTGAGGGTTACGGGTCATTAGTTGTGAAAATATCTCCTTTACAGATTGATCGTAGTGGAAACATATTTTGTTGACAGGTAGTCGATTATAGAGCTGAACTCATTGTGACTGGCCGTTAAAATCGTGTAAATCGAAATAAAACACGTTCGTTTATACGTACAGATATAAGTGGGCTTGTTAATGCCCTGAAATATGTGTTACCGTTTTCGAATTTTTGTAATCTTTCACCAGAACTGTTTTCGTATTACAGCATGAGTCTAGTCATTCAAGAATTTTTTGCACTTTTAATATCAAGTAATTATATAATTAGAAACTGGAAAATATAAAAGCGTATTGCATACATCTTCAATTGTAGACAGCTACCTTTTGATGACAAGAGTACATATTTCAAACTTTTCTGAGGTTTTTTCCATCTGTTACCTTGGATACGTTGTCTCTCCAAGTGTTTATATATATATAAATATATATATATATATATATATATATATATATATATATATATATATATATATATATATAT
>PNEQ01060587.1:0-84193 GCA_003012365.1 Medauroidea extradentata | reverse complement strand
GCACATATGCAGTTCTACTTCGGGGTTATTGGCTGTCTGAATTTGTGCAGAGTCGTCTTTCATTTGACTGCGCCAATCAAAGCAAGGTTAACTGAGATACCACACGCTTGTGATTTGCGGATAGAACCCAAAGACGATGAGAGTTAAAACATCCAATCTCTGACCACATAGTAGAGCTGCAGGTGCGCACGTAAGGCACTGAAACAAAGTGCTGCAAAAATATTTTCGCAAAAAACTACCGGGCCCTAACAATGATTTACCGGAAAGTTCAAACGTAACGTTAATATAATCATCTCATGGAATTAGCCAGGAATTGTTTTTTTAGGGAGGGGGGATTCCCAAAATTGTGAATGTTATAAAGTAACACCGACTCCCCTCTGTCATAGAGCGGGTGGACCAGGGCCATCCCCGTGGGAAAATTTTAATTTTATTGTTCATAATTGTGCTATTTGAGCCGTTTCCACAAGGTAAGTGGGAGTGGTATGGACTCCGCGGATAACCGCCTCCCCCCACCTAAGCTACGTCCTTAATCCTTCTATTAATTATAGCTTTTTGGATTGATGAACTGGCATTTTTAAAACTACTCCTGCAATTTCTCAAGCAAAATAAATAACAATATTTTATTAACATTACCACGTATGCTGCTACGCTTTATAATCGTCAAATGCCCAAAAATAGATCGGAAACAAAAATGTTCAACAATTTATGGTACGTTGTTCCAAGCATTTGTGGGAATTTTATGTTCTCGGAAATTAAATCATTCTGCATCTTTTGCAGCATTTTCTGACAACAGACTAGACTGCAAGCTATTGTTCGCTCGCCTGACGTCTTCCACTGGCCTATAACGTCATGGACTGTAGCGAAGAACAATTTGAACAAAAATGTAAAGCTCAACCGTAGAATATTCAACCGCGTGTAAAGCAGGTAAACAATATGACATAAAGCATGGCCGTCTTTAGTAGAAGGCCGGAGTCTTGAATGTGGCAACGCTGCATCGGAGGCCTACTGCCGGTCGCTCATTGGTAGCCCTAGTCTGTGTAGACGTATACAGGCCACTAAAGTTGCATCTATACAAGTAACAGAGACTAGGGCAGTCAAGAAGTGACAGGCAGCAGGCCCCCGATGCAGTGTTGCCACATTCAAGATTCCGGCCTTCTACTAAAGACGGCCATGCATAAAGACTGGTGAGCAACGCAATCACAGAGTTTTCACGAGTATGTACAGATCTGAGGAGCGAATTTTACGTGTCTCTACTAATCATTGTATTTGAACGTAGTTTCAACAAGGAAAATACGAAATTATACTAGCTATGTGTGTATGTTATTATTTGGTGACCCACTAGAATCCACTTAGCTATATATTCAAGTGCACAACCTGTGATTACATTGGCCACAGGCCTCTATGAGACTTCATTTACATGTCCACAGTAGAAACACTTTCATTGACAAGATAAAAATGTTGTTAGGTATTTAGCTTGCGGTAAAGAAATCATATCTTACAGCAAAGAAAATGTTGAAAATTTATGTTTTGTGTTAGAAATGTTTTCTTGGTAAACAACATAAGTTTCATTGTAGCAAAGATACTTATTTGCTAAACGTAAAACTTATGTTAAAAATACCACAGCCATTTTCACCACAAAGGGATTTCAACTAATTTATTTTAACAATAACACTATTTTTGCTACCGTAACTTTTGAACAAAAAATTTTCTTTGCGGGAAAGAAACATTGCAGTGACTCATATTTAAATAAACACTTTGTTGTAGCAACGAAAGTGTTTTTACTGTGTGACCGCTTTACTGTACAGTAGGTTGGACACTTCACCACAGAATAAATAGCAATACAGACGTGAAATGACGTGGCGATTAATTTGATACAGGTGAACTTCGCCGCTTATTGACTGTCCGAGTTTGTTAATACAAGCCCCTTGTCTATATGGCTTCTGCACGTTACGGCCGGTTTCCTATTGGCCTGTCTACCGGCTTACGCTCACTTGCGGTAGGCGTTCCCGCCATGTTGCTGGCCAGCGAAGCCATTTTGCTGGCGTGTGTGACTTAGTGTGCCGTAATTCGGGCTATTTCACTTCTGTATTCCAAAGTATTCTGTGGCTCTACCATGGAATTTTTAATTCATTGATCAGAAACATTCTTCGTGGCAAACCACCTCATTGTCGACCAACGGGTGACGTGGAACAATCTTACAGCTGTTTGGATTCTAGTCTGCTAGCAAAACATTAAATCGAATTTCGTACTTTCCTAATTATAGGTCAATGAATAACTAAGTAAATAAGAGATTCCAGCAAAAAATCGACGAATTTTATATGTTCCCTGATGGACAATTAGGAAAATATAAAGACAAAGTCATAGCCAGATATGTAGGCGTCACTTTGATGTAATAATGAAATTGTGTTACAGTTCTGTATTCCGTGTAATAGCAACGCAACTAGGGTGAGCGAGACCTGGAAGCGGGCGGGCACTAAGGGCTATGTTGACCGCTCACTTTGCCTCATCATCGCCTCTGTACGCAAGTCGCTCAACTCACGTCTGCTTTAGCGTTTAAGACCAACGAACATACAAGGACAGAGTCGACACTTACATACTGAGCATTCTTTCTTATTTGGAGCCCAGTCCAGCGTCGTAAACGACTGTGATTCTACCAACCACGCAATCTCAAAAACCAAATAATTATAGCATATACGATTTGTAGCTAATAATTTAAAGAATTCTATACGGAGGCAAATAGTTTACTGGAAATCAAATCATATTTCTAGATTTATTAGCATCTAAACACATAAAATTACATATTTTTCTGTTATTCTTCAGTTGGAAAACAAAAAATTTGTTTTTGGTTCAAAAAAAGTTTGTAGTTTATTTTTAACGATTTTATTCTAATAGTCAAATTAATTTTCTATTTATTATTTTTGGTTGTTCCATATATTTTAATGGGCCTATTCACACATTGTTTAAATTACCTTCAGAAATTTGAACAATGAAATATTAATTTACTAATTTAATTCCCACAAGCATCCGGCGAACCCCTTAAAATAAGTGACTATCGCTACTAACAATCCGTTAATTATAATTCTAGCCTATTATATAATCATTCGCACTTGTCCAACACTCAATAAGCAACGACGAATACATATAGTTAAAAAAAACTTAAATCTAAACAGGAATAGGTACCAAATCAAAAAATTGTACTTCTCTGTTACAATTCAATATATAAAAATAGCTTCTCAGGAAAGTAGTTTTCAGTTTAAAAATTGTACCTAATCCACGTAGTAATTATGAGTTTATAAGCACGAACAATAAAGCCGTTTTCTTAATAAATTATATTTTACAACCTCAACAGAGCAACCTCATCAACACTCCATTAGGAGGACGCAAGGCCCTATTAAGGCTAACTCTACTCCGGATTAGAAATATTTGTGTTGAAAGTTTTGCACATTGACAATTTCTACCGCTTGAGCGCTGGTATCGGTAAGAGGTGTAAAATGACCAATCACAGAGCTATCGTGATTTTTAAGTTACAGCACGAAGTTGATAATTTAAAAGACCAATTTGGTTTGTTTTTCTCTTTAAGATTATATTAAATTACTTTTCTTTTTCCCGAGGCAAGTTGAATTTAATTTTACTACGGTTTGTTATTTTATTAGACCCGTTAGCAACAACAGCGAAACTAGTGACAGAAATTTTCCCTGTGTCAAACTCTCCCATACGAAAACACATTTTCTTTCTAACCTGTAGTAGAATTAACCTTGGCCCTATATACTGTCGTCGTCCCCACTTGTCGGGAACTGCTCAAAATGCGACGGTAAATGGCAAACGATAATCAAGTTAGTGTGAGCACTTTAAAGCGGCGACATCCAAATATGACCTCTACAAAATGCATACCTATGACGCCTTGTGAAACTTTACTTCATACAACAAACACGTCTTTTACATTATTCTTCGACACTCCGCTATTGTGTCCACTATACAGACTTTACTTCTGAAATTCAAAATTCAAACTTTCCGGGACTCAAAATCAATGGCTTAAATTACAAGGTAATCTAAATATTTTGCTGTTGGCACAATATTTTGGAATTTTTGAAGCATTTATGAATCAGTCTTTGGGTGCAAATCGTATAAACATTTAACAACTCGTTGGTAAAATATTTTAGGAAAAGAGGTACGCATCCTTAATAGTGTTTTTTTTTTGTAAAATTTAGCATGTATTTCGTAAAATGAATACATTCAAAATAAAATACGTAATAAGAATGGTGAAATAAATTATTAATTGGTCACTGCTGATTACATACGGGGCTTATCTAAATTAGACAGACATGTAGTACACGTATGGCAAAGATTTGATTATGAGGGGAGCAACAAGTCCTTGAAAATTAAAATATGAAACAGCGTTTTCTGAAGAAAAAAAAAAAAAAAAGGAAACCTTGTGAGACGAAAGGACAAAACCAAGAACATTGTTTTATGTTATCGGTATCTGTCATTTCACAGCAAATGCTCGTTCAAGCCATCCGCCATTATGAAAATCACAGGGATGGCCACCTTTGCTCTCTAGATATGAAGGTATTTGAAGACGAATAATTGACGACAATGCCATACATTACAAAAAAAGTCCTCTTGTTACAAGTGCATAGGACACACAGTTTCCGTTAAAACCGAACATCAAGTACTTATCCTAGGTGCACCGCACCATAACGTTTCATATGCTAAAGTTTGTCTGTCGAATTTAGATACATCCTGTACAATTTACTTAACTCAAGATTTACGAAGTCAAAAATAACGCTGAGCATATATAGTTATGAAATCAACGTAGAAAAATGAACGTATCGTTTGGAAATAAATGTAGAAAATAAAGCTTTTCTAAAAAATTTGCCATGCTAACCTTTCTAAAGTCATTCTTTACTAACATGTAGACTATCTTTTGTTTCCAAAGCATTTGAGTTAACTCTGGCAAAACCATTTTCTGATAAAAACTGTCAACGAAGTTTTATTTTTCTTGATAATGTATGTCGTGCCGAATGAACGATTTTAATGTAAATTAGAATTCTACACAGCAACAACCTCAAGAGATTTTGAAAGACTAGAAAACAGAAATAAGGAGTTATTTTAGCACCTTTCTACAAAGGTTATATGCAAGTACATGTCTCGTAGGAAGATATCAACTAACGACTTCGCGCCACCACAAAGGAGTGCCGCTAAACGACGCCATTAATTGGCGTTCTCTTCCCTTCCACTATATCTGTATTCCTGCCGTTACATCTTCCTGCTGTCTTATTTTGTAATCTTAACTCCAACGTTTCTTAACACTTTTCTTTATGTTCCTTTTCTTGCTTTCCTACTCTTTTATTTTCAGTGTGTTACCCAGTTCACCCTATGGTATTACAGTATTCTATTTATCGTAATTTCTTTCCATTTCCTGTCTCTTTCTAACACAGGTAATTTTCATTTTTGTTTGTCTTGCTATATTGGTTTCGTATTGTCGTTTACATTAAAGTATCTTACGTTCTTACTAAATAACATTATTGTCACTACTGGCGAAATAAAATTAAACGTTCTATGTTAGAAGACCACTTAAAAATAATTTCACAATTTTCGTGTGAGAAATGGCTTAGTGTCATCCATCATGAACTATAGAATTATACAGGCGAGCAAAACCACAAGCACAGTAGGCTGGGATTTTAATAGAAAAACATGTACTTGAAAAATTAGAGATTAATGCCCAGCACACTTTTAGAATGTCGTGTTGTGTTTTTGAGTGCCCTCTAATACACAGAAAAAAAGGTTTTATTTCATAACCTAGCTAGACATTTGGTAAAACTAAGTTTTTTTTCTTTTTTATTTTTTTTAAGAAATGACAGTAGATCATTTAAGTGAAATTTAGATAAAAAATATATATGTGAACACAAATCTAGATAACAGTTTTCACTATTAGAATGTGTCTGTACTGAAGAATGTAATTAAAGCAGTCAATCTACTGTAGGTTAACTACAAACTTGGGCGAAAATATTTGTTTTACTAAGGTCTTTCTCTAAAGTTAATAATTGGCTGAAATAATGGCTACTACATCAAAACACGTTACTAGCATTAATATAAAGTGAAATAACATATTAATTTTAAAACGAAGTGTTGGAAACGGGTATAATAACATACATGATTAAGTGCGCTGCCTACGCCAGTGTCCCATGTTGCTTAGTAACATGAAACAACCATTTCCATCACATTTATTTATTATGAAGTTATGATTGTGTTTACATATTTTGAATCTATCCTTTTTTAATTTAAATGCATTGGTCTGTGCAGTTCTGTTTACTGAAACTATTTTTGAAGTTCAGTTCTTATGGATATAAAGGAAATTGCCTGTCTTTTGTGAAACATGTAATAAATATTTGCTGCGTTAATGTCCCTTCCCTCTTTTTTGAAGCCAATGTTCCCTCTTCTACTGTATATCCATGTTCGGGTGGGCGGTGTTATAACTTCAAAGACGTGGGAGCATGAGACATGAGCGGTTCTCGTCCCGAGAGATATCTGCGATGTTTCGCGGGTGCAAGTTACATTTCCTTGCACATCTCGTAGTCCTTGACATTGAACTAACATTCCTGCGGGCATGCGCGCACGGTGAGGGGCCCCACTGCTGGGGTGACAGGCCACTATGCCGTGTCGCAACGCTAGCGGGTCCAGCCAGTATCTACGGGAGGGAGTGGACAACGACGAAGTTGAATGTCTCCCTTCCTCAAACACCTTACCAAAATAGAAACTGAACATAAGAATCCTTTACACCACTTTTATTGTATTTACATGATTAGAGACATGCGAAATTCGCGTTATTTTCTGACAGCTGACTAGACTGCAAGTGACAATTGACTGGTTCGACGTCTCCCGCTGGCCGATATTGTCATGACTTGCCGCGGATAATGCCTACACGGTAGAGAGGCCTATCTCAGTTAAGACGTAACACACGTAAATGACAACACGTAAAAGTTCGTGGCCAATTGAATCGTAGAGTATGCTCTGTTATATGTAGGAAAGTGAAGGATAACGCGAATTTTTCATGTCTCGAACAATTAGGTAACTGTTTACTCAGCAATGTGTAAAGTAGCCTACTATCAGTAAGAAAATGTAGAATGATCCAAAGATTTTTTTCTTCCTCTCCCTTTGCCGGGCCCTGAAACTCGTCGTTGGATCCGTACCTGAACCCGAGATCCTCTGTCTGTTATAAAAGTAGGGCCCGGTAGTTTTCGCGAAAAGATTTTGCAGCACTTTGTTTCAGTGCCTTACGTGCGCACCTTCATCTCTGCTATGTGGTCAGTGATTGGATGCCGTAACACCTAGCGTGTGGGGATAAAACCCGCTAATCACAGACGTGATGCGTGGCAGTTATCCGTGTACTGATTGGCACAGTCAAATGAATAATAACTCTGCACAAGAACACTCTGTCAATAACCATGAAGTTGAGCTGCAGGTGTGCACTTAAGACATTGAAACAAAGTGGGGCAAAACTCTTTTCGCGAAAACTACCGGGCTCTGGTTATAAGCAGGGAGAAGCAGGGAGTACATAATAAAGAAGCTCTCTCACATCGCTCAGAGGTCTGGGAAGACGGCCACCTTAATTGGACCACTGATTTTCGGAGATAAGAATTCTGCATCACATGCTTTACGTGCACATCGTCAGCCTTGCTTCATGGTTATTGATGTAGTGTATTCGTGCAGAGGCGTCAGTCATTTGACTATGCCTAGGGTTGCCACAGTAGTGTAACCCAAAAAGAGGACACATACTTGTTCAAAGCATTAAAAAAGAGGATACTTAAAAAAAAACACTCGAAGTTGCCTACAACATAAATTTTTTTTTATCTAAATGTATAATTTTGTTACTTTATAATTTGTTAGTTCAGTAGAATAAATTTAAAAAACCGAACATAATTTCTAGAAATAAACCCCAAGTTTGTTAGCACTACAAAATTAAACACAGAATGAAATAGTATTCAACATAGGCTGACAATAGCACTTTCTGTAAACATATGTAAAACAAACGAACAACGTAATAATATCCTAAGCAAAGAAGTTGCACATAAGCGCGAGGCCTGTCGGCACCGTTCCTAAACTTTTCGTGACACAGAGACTATTTAAAAAATACATCTCGGCTGTCTCTTCCTGAAAAGGAGGACATTTGGCCCATTTTTGTGAAACCTGGCCGGACAGCTTGTGAGGCGTTAAAAAGAGGACATGGTCGGTTAAAAGAGGACGTCTGGTAACCCTAACTGTGCCAATCAGAGCAAAGTTACTGCGACACCACACGAGCTGCAAATGTGCTTATAAGGCATTGAAACAAGTTGTTTCAAAATTCATTTAACCAAAATTCAATGGCTTTAACTACAGGCTATCAGTAGAGATCGGAAATATTCGCGGGTTCTCTGACCTGTAGGCTAGTCTGCAAGAATATTTGGTGAACTGAAGCAGTCAGCAGCTACTCATTAGTAGAGCCACGATTTTATGGTGAAAAGATTTTTGCAACATTTGGTTTCAATGCGTCATGTGCACATCTACAGGTCTGCTACATCGCCTGTAATTGGATAATTTTACACTCACTTGCCTTGACAAATTACAGACGCACGGAGTCACAATATTCTTATTCTGATTGGTGCAGTCAAATGAGATACGCGTCTGACCAAAGACACGCTGCCAATAACCATGAAGCAGAACTGCCGATGTGCACGAGAGACACTGAAACAAAGTGGGGCAAAAATCTTTTCGCGACAAAATCGTGGCCCTACTCATTAGCTGCTTGCGGTTAAAACGATATAGGTGGGAATTAGTTACATTTCCATTATTGGCTCAGAGACTTCCAGGAGATGTCAAAAAAGTCAAATACCAATTGCGAAAGTGACGCAAACTTGCAGTTGATGGAATTCCAGCTTGTGACCAAATGAAAACGCGAATTTTTCAGGCCTCTAGCTATCAGTTTCTTGGCACAAGTGCGGTGCACCGTGTGAGACGAACGTCCGGGTCAAAATATGGCTCGATTGGAATGCCGCGAGCCATCATAATTCTACTGTATACGAATAACCCACGTAACGAAACAAAACCCAGTAACAAGCAAGGAACTCATCTTTGAGGCGGTCGACGAACTCGAACAATACCGCTTACCCCTAGCAGTTGGCCCTCCACTTTTTTTTGTGCGTGGTGTCATCCACTGTTGTAAGAAGCGGGCCATGGTTTATGGACTGTAAATCAACGACACCCGCCCCCGAGCACAGGAAGAATGGACGCTGGGGCCCCGCTGAGGCGAAGAAACAAACACACCGCTACGGACAAGACTGCTCTTCGTGTTTGTTGTCTAGAAGCTGTGCCTAGAGCGCGTGCGCATGAGCTAGATCCAGAGGAAGACAACACCATGTCACTGCCTCAGCGACTCATAACTCTGTCGTCATATTGTCGCTCAAAACTGCTGCGCGTATATCAGGGTCTCACCAGGATTTAGTCCAAGGGGATGGGGCACAGAAATGATAAAGTGTGTGTGTGTGTGTGACGGCAGAATTTCAGCCGATGATCATGTACGACGACTGTCTATCCGTTGAGCCGGAACTAATACTCTTAAAGTTGAGAAGACATTACAGTTCAAACTACAGTACTCGTTCATTGCTAACGCGAATGGGTAACTGTTACTGAAACTCCATAGCAGACCTGCATGAAAACACTGTCTCACTCTAATACTAAATTGTCAGCCACTCACTGGAGCAGCAACCAATGTATAAGTAACTGAGGCCCAAGTGTACGCAGGATTGTGGAGTCCAGCCGGCTGGTCTTTGAACCCACTCTACAATACGACTCCTGTCCGCAACCGAAGACGTTTCAACGTCTGATAAATAGAGACCGGAAAAATTCGTGGGTTCACTAACCTGTAGGCTAGTCTCCAAGAATGTACGTTTACTGACGCAGACAACATCTGTTTATTGGCTGTTCGCTGACACAGTGAAATGGGTCTGTATTTAGTTACATGTTATTATTGGCTCATCGGCTTCAAGGCGGTGTTAAATACGTCAACGGCCAGTTATGTAAGTGGCACGAACTAACAGTTGCTGGAATTCTGGCTTGTGCCTGAAGGAAAACGCGAATTTTTCAGGTCTCTACTGATAAATAGAGGCAAGGAAATTTCGCGATTGCTTTTTACAAGACGTTAGATTTCAAACTCCTGTCACGTTAATTACTTTCGTGATTGGGTGACTGTTACTGAAACTCTTCCTTGAGGAATGTGAACCAATAGCAGACCTGCATGAAAACACTCATTGATTCCCGCGCTACCTTGTCACATATGCAACCGTCCACTCACTAGAGCAGCAGCCAATGTACAAGTAGTTGAGGACAGAGTGTACATATAGAACTGTGGAGTCTAACAGGCTGGTCGTTGAACCTGCGAAATATCCGGGTCTCTACTGATAAACACACTCATGAACAGTTGAATTAGGTACTACCGCCTCGTTGGCGAAACTGCGCTGGGGTCGCCACGTAGAATGGAATAGTGTCCGGCCACATAAGACATATCGCCATATATTACTCTTAACATCTGACAGTCGAACACAGGAGGGGAAGAAACAAAATCTCGGTGTGTTAGATCGCGATCATATCGTTGGTGGTGAGACACTTGGTGCAATACAACACCGGATTTGTGCTTGCACAGAGTTTTCCTCAGTCTATCTTCAAGGCAAAGGCAGTGGCGGCTCGTGGGTTGTTGCCAGGTGGGGCTGCAGACAGTCGGAACTGTACACTCTTGATGAACGCGCCGTAGACCAACGACCATGAAATATTATCCGGCTACTAGATATTTTGTGACCACTCGGTAGTAAGGGGCACCTGCACATCAGCGTGTCAGTGGCTGTAGAGTCAACCAGCGCACAACCCTGTACAGCTCTTGACAACTGCAGCCCTACCTGGCAACAACCCACGAGCCGCCACTGGGCAAAGGTGTGTGGTTAGTTCATGGATTATATTTAACCATTGCTGAGCTACATCACCATGTGACCAACCATGCCATTTAGAATAAACTCCTCATTGTGTGGTATGGAATTTGCGTTTTATTTTGAATATACTGTAGCACAGTTCATGCGGGTTGCAGAGTTACGGGCGATAAACGTTTATTAGATGTTTGCTGAGAAGTAGCATTCAAAGAACACTACTCAATTTATGTGTACTAATTTCAGGTCCTCTTTAATCTTTAAAATTCACTTTCTCACCGAATAATGTGGGTAATAGATCTTCCTGTGGTCATTATTTAGGTAAGGGAATCTCTGGTACAGACATAATTCCTCACAGAGCGGTGTGATAGCGCGAGAAGACTGCATACCAGTTCAGTGACTTGCGCCTAGAAACTAGGAATGAGGTATGATTCGCGCAGTGTTGCCAGACCAACCTTCCCAAAGTCCATACACAGAAAAAACTGTTTTGTGGTGACTACAAAACGTTTCGTCAATATGGACCTCACAAAATAATTTTGTAGTGGTTACAAATTTTTTTTGTAGTCACTGCAAAACTTTATTGGGGACGGAAAAAATTTATTGTGGCCACTAGAAAAAAATTTGGTAAGGTCCATTATGACAGAATATTTTGTGATGACTAATAAGTATTTTTTTTCAGTGTAGACACCAGACACCCCGGCTCTGCGGAAAGTGAATCGTCTAGAAAAATAATCTTATGTATAGCCTTCACGTTAGTTTTAAGTTATAATCCATATTTTTTTTTTTCATATATGTTACTACACGTATAACTAAAGACCGTTTTCATTTGGTCACAAGCTGGAATTCCATCAACTGCAAGTTTGCGTCACTTTCGCAATAGGTCTTTGACTTATTTGACGTCTCCTGGAAGTCTCTCAGCCAATAATGGAAATGTAACTAATAACTTAGTATCGCTTTAACCGCAAGTAGCTAATGAGCAGCTGCTGTCTGCTTCAGTTCACAAATATTCTTGCAGGCTATCCTACAGGTCAGTGAGCCCGCGTATTTTTTGTCTTTACGTATAAATGATCAAATTATTAAAAAAAAGAACTTTTTATTTTCAAACTGACCATTCCACACAAATTTCACACAGACATACGTTCCACGCAAAATTCCACGAGCCATTTGAAATTCCACACATTTTGTGGAATTCCACACATTTTGACAACACTGGATGAGCGTGTGGCCACTCAGCGTTTTCTGCATTTCTAAGCCTTGAACGTGCAAATGCACAAAAAATATCCGTGTTGGGGGTCGCCTTAAAATTCGGCGGTATTCAGCATTCAGCAATGTCCGCCACATCTTCTATAAAGTGAAAGTTTCGTCCGCTTCACAGCGTCAAGCGGTCGGTGCGTTGGCTATAACCCAATGAGTATCTCAAGGCGTTTGAAATATGTAACTGAATTACTACACCTTTTCTTATATCACTGAAAATATGAATCAGAAAATTATTATAAGCTTTATATTGCTGTTAATAACAAATGTATTGAGACCCAATGTTTTAATTAGTTGCTTGTATATTCAAGAGAAGAACGATGTCCACAGTAGTGACAGAACAACTAGCCATTATGTTATGCTGAAGTGTTTTAGAGTTTTGTGTTAAAAAAAAAAAAAAGATTTTTTTTTGCCCGGCCTTCACTTTGCCGTTTTTTACTTGAAGTTAGCAACAAATGCTTAATTCTTTTTTAATTTTAAGTACATTGATATTGCGGACCGCAATGTACGATCGGTTTTGTACAATCTTCCAATCGCAATTAATGGTTTCCTTAAATCATTCCAGGCGAATGCTGGGATGGTATCTTATAACAGTCATGGTCGACTCATCTCCCAGCTCCTGCTATTGTACCAAGTTGTGTATCACCGTCTCTAACGAGCTCGCTGTCGACGAGATGTAAGCCCACTTACCTTACCAAACTCAATTAATCTGTAGGTTAATTTATATGTAATCATCATGTTAAGTTGTAAAACACGTACATTTTTAAACCGACCTTTGGCTGAACGTGTCGTAAATAAATAAATAAATAAATAAATACTCCACGTCGTCATACTATGATAGACTTCTCACGAGCGAAATCCACAAGACACTCAATCGATCATTTCTCGCGACTATGTCACATGTTTATTTTCCACAGACGTGCCAGCGCCATGTATCTTTGCATCCCGCAATTGTTGCTAAAACTTAATTGTGTTCCTTTGCTGGGCTGCGTAATGAAATGAGGTGAAAGCCACAATGTCCGGAAATTTTTTCGGGAAACGTAAATAATTTCCGCATGTTTATGCACACAAATTTAAATAGATAAACTACCCACTTCTATCTCGTGCCACTGTTAGTCTTTAAATTAATAAGTGAAAATAAGATTTAAAAAAATTAAAAGCAATATCTTTAACATACGTACATAAATTTAAATATTCATACAGTCCATTTCTAACATTGATTGTTGTAACATGAATTAAAATAAAATGTCTAGTTAAAACTTATTAAGGAATGTATAGGAATCCAATGAAAATTATCTTAATCTAGTCTACAGAATGCAAATATGCCATTACGATAGTTAGAAACCGTAATAAAAAAAGTTAACGTAGAGAGTCTAAACGTCCTAAAAACATTAAATTTTCAGAAAAAAATATGAAAGTGGGAAAATTGAAATTTCTTAAATTATATGAAATAAGTTTCGAAATTCGCAGATTCGGACTTAGGGGCGGGTGTAGACATTCAGTTAGTTGGCGTCATTTTGTGGTGATTAGGCGGGGGGGGGGGGGATTGAGGTGACATACACTCATTGTGCAGTGCGGGTCCAAACATTTGATTCGTGACACATGGGAGAAGTTATTTCTCAAAAAATTAAACATAAATCTTGGAGGGTTGGTTATCTTATTTATAGTAAGGCAACTACTCCGGGAAAGACGTGTAATCTCATCGTTACAAATTACACCTACTCGACTGTGAAGTAAATCAATTATTTTTTATTTATACCGTAGCAGGCCAATGTTTTAACTATAGGCATTGTCACTGACGATTTTTTTCTCGTAATACGTGTTTTATGTTATAGTTATCATTCAAAAACGTTTCAAAAACAAAACGTTACTGTTTTAGGCTAAACTCATATAAATCTTACCGAATAACTGTAGCGTGTGTTTTTCAAAGGCGTCAGTAACTAGTGTTACAATTTAATTTAGATTCCGGAATGAATTGTGGAATCACGCCTGGAAAATCTGTTTGAATGAGTCATACAAAAATAAATAAATAAAGCAAACACAATACAGGCTGTGTAACATAGATATTGTCAGGTGCTTGTGTCTGCATGCTGCGAAGAAAGATATTTTAAAAATTAATTTTAACGGTCCTCCGGTTGCACAAGAGACCGTGTTTGTGGATCAATTAACCTGAAGCGGTGTGAATACGAGGGAGGCGGGAGGGAATCCCAAAGAACACCGGCATGTTCACGTGGACGTAAACGTCATGTTCCGGTGCCTTGAGACGTGGCGGGCCGGTCGCACAAGAAGGACCGCCGAAGACACGAAGATGGAAGCAGCCGACAACAGGAGGAAAGGAACGGGCGGACAGGCAGACGCGGCCGAGTGTTGTTCCCAGCCAGGGGATTGGTCGACCGCTAGCCGTGATCTTGGCAATGGTCGGTCCTCCCTCCACACCCCCTCCTTCCCCCACCACCGCTCCCCTCCAGGGACTCACGGCACCGCTCGAGCCTCAGGAAGGCCACGAAACAACGGTTTCCGTCAGTCGGTAAGTGAGGTGCAACGGTGTCGGACGTGCGCGGACTGACTGCTCCACAGAGGCCTGTCTGATCACAGCCGGATTTTCCTACCTCCTGACGGCAAACATGGATATGTCGTACGTTTTCAAAGCCAGGAGGTGCTTCGAGTACGAATTCTACTAGGTTTCCAAAACATTTCACGACCGGGAATGTGTTCTCTCGAACTGTCAAGTCCGCAGACCGACGTTCGGAATGGTGGCATCGTACGTTGTGAAGTGAACATACAAGCTTGCACTTAAAAGTTGCAGGATATGAATTATAGTTGGTTTATTTGTGTTTCTGACGAGTTTTTTTGACGGTTAACTGAAGTGACAAGTGTTCCTCCGTGGAGGTCGAGACGAGAAGTTCTGCGCGCAGATATTCTCCCACACGAGGAACCGCTTTAGTTTCCAGGCAAGATGCCGAAAATCTTTCTGATCAAGAACAGGCTGCACCTGCAGCAGCAGCGATTGCTGGAGGCACAGAAGAGGTCTGAGGATGCCCTCACTCCTCCAGGATCTCCGCTGTCTCAAGGGCAGCCCCTCTCTCTCATTGTCAACAAGGGTGAGTGTTTCCTCTCTCTATTTGTTTGAGGGTCCCTTTCTTATGTCTTCTGTCTCCCTATCCTTCTAGTCTATAAGGTCGTCCTTGCCAACTGCTCAATATCAAGTCTTTCTGCGGCTAAGACGTTCTTTGTTTAAACAAATGCGGAAATGTTTGATTTGTTTCACCATAAAAATCTTGATTTTCTTTTTAAATAGTTATAAATATTTACGCATAAATCGTAGAAATGTTTTCTGACTGCCGCTTAACAATCTGCTTTACCGTTAAATCAGAAATGTTAATGAAATTATTATTTGACTTACGTAGTCTCGAAATAAAAATGCAATCCTCTCTCCCTCCCTTCCATCAGTTCGCCGTAAATACCTGTAAACAATCATATTTTGGAATAAAATTTCCTTCGTATCTCTCATTCCTTCCTTCCTTCAATATTTCGTGCTTGCTGATAAGAGTATTATAGGAATGAAACAGAATTCCAGGACAAGTAAATCTTTAAACGCAAGGAAAGAGAAAATGCGGAGTTTTCCACGTTAATAAAGTTGAGAAAACTATTGGGTTCCCTTCGATCAGTGAAAGTATTCGCATGTAGAAAAGACAGGAAAGTATGTTTAATTACTTTATTTATTGACTATCCGTTTGAACATACATAGAAAAAAAATGTAAGAACGATTCAGTTCAATAATGAGTCTAAGTGATGTACGATTCTTCTAAAGGAAGTTAAACTACTAAACTTGTCAGCTTCCTCACGTCTTTTTCTATCTAATGTTCTGAGATGGATGGATATACATGTTCTGTTTTATCCAATGAATATATTAGATAAATCGAATCACAGATTACTGCAGAATCATAACACCACCCGTCTAGACTTCTAGAACTAAACCATAAACAGCAACTAGGGAGGTGTTCTACGTCAAAATTTCTTCATAAATTTTGTCAGTGCATTCACTTACATAGATTCAAATATAATTACATCGTTGGAAACACGTTTATTTAAGATATGTAAAGAAACCATAGTATGCAGTACATATGCATGTAATACCTGTGGTATGAAAGTGCGCCAATCGACTTGCTTTGTGATAAGAGGCATAACTAATATTGGGAAAATTATAAACAGTGCATATGGTATAACTAGTATTGGGAAAATTACAATGACATTAAGATAGAGTACAGAAGCACTTAACAGCAGTAACGCACTTGCAGGTGAGTGGATAAAAAACTGACGTACGATAGATTTTTTTATTATTTTTTAGCGGTCACGCCTTCGTGGGGTGGCTAAGCCAGCTTCCTCGCAAGGCCAATGGTGTTTTGTTCTTTTGGATCTGATTTTTCACAGCATTTAGAATTCCCATTGGTGTAATAACTTTCATTACTAGGAATCGTTTCCTATGTGGCTCTCGCCACGAAAATATCATAATTATACGATTAAAAAAATAACGCTACAAAGTTCTGACAGGGTAGTTAGTCGTTCGTCTGCGCCTATCACACGTGTCTGAATCTATCTGGTACTATCAACACTGCCTACGATCAGATCCTACCATGGTATGGATTCTGTTAATGTAAATATTACAAATGAATAAGTTTCTAGTTTTGTTTTTGCTATGCGAGAGGCCTACGAATTGTATATTTACTGTTGCTTCAAGCCCTTGGGAAGTACATCACTTGCGTGACGTCACAAATGTTCGAATTCACAGCAAGGGCGCATATGCACCCTAGAATGTCCCCTCTAGTTAAGAGTACGACTCACTTCCCCTTCTCGAACCCTAGATCCGAATCCACAAAATGCACTACTTCAGGAAGGGGACGAGGTCCAAGGGCAAGAAATCCAGGGTACATTTCACCGAGTCTGCCGACGATAAGGCAATTTTCTGGATGTAAAGGAAATCCCATTGGTACGGAATGGAAAGGCTTCGCTCGGCAGGAAGTATCGGGAACGTGGTCGATCAACAATGGTCTGGAACGTCGCAAGGAGACATGGACCGAGCTCTACCGTGGACCCAACATCCTGTTGTTCATCTTTAAAGGTCGTGGGGCGACCGCCCTCTCGCTGGCGTGACCGTGGGCGCAGCTGCACTAGGGCCGCGGAGGGCAAACAAACCTGTCGGGCCTCCCCCATCCTCTTCTTCCGCCCTTCCTCACCTCTACAACTCACCCTTCTTCAAGCCCAACCGTAGAACCACCTGCCTTGTCTTCCCGCACCGCAGCCTATCCGTCAGACCGAGACATCGCCTGGTTTCTCACACCGACTCGACTCGGGTTAGGCTTGTCTCCTACATAAATAGGGTAATTTTCCCGGCGTCAACCTTCGAAACCTTTTCACCACAATCGACGTAAATGTTTTGTGAAAAGAGCGCCCTTGTCTGACTAATCAAACAGGCAAATTGCGAAATCTGTAGTGATCCTGTTTTCGCTTGTATGTTCATCTGCAGGAACGTATCCAAGGGTACTTAGAAATTAAACGCAGTTGACCTTTACTCCACTAAAATTATATTAAAATGTGTGTAATGTTTCACTCAGCAATATTTTAAGTACAGTCAGTAAGAAAAGTGAGTGCCTGGGTTAGGATGTACTTATTTGTAATACCGTACCTTAAAACTCATCAGAGTCCGTCCTCGACGCGGTGTCAGGCAGAGGTTTTCGTATAATGAACTTCATATGTCAAAATCATCGTGCATACAACAGATTTTGTCTAGAATTTTGACAGATACTACGTCAGGTACACAGCAAGTGCCTTCAAAATTGTTGCACTGAAGTTTTGTAAAGCAGAGTATATATACCGCTACGGATATGGCTGCTGAATCCTGCTTAATTTTACGTACTGAATGAACGCGTCCTTTCTTTCCTTGTATGCGCTGAGCTACGGCAGAATTACTTCTGAAGAAAATGTTATCTCTGGTTGCGTTGATCTGGTGCGCAACATGGCTGACAGTGTAAACGAAGCTACAACAGGGTAGAGAAGCGTGGTTTCGTACCCGTCTTCTATTTTTCAAAACTATATTTAGAACTTTTCCTCTCGTTCAATTCTTTTGCGGAATTACAGCTATTTCGCGTTTATTTACAACTAGAAGTTCTGGGTAGTTAATGGACATGTGTACACGGTATAATAACAGCATATCGCGTGCCGGATAGCTTCCGATTTAAACATTTAACATTTTTACTTCGTCGTTTAAAAGGGTAAACTCGTCGGCATATGTTCAGTACAGGTTTCTTGGTTACTCTCTATCGTAATGTAGCTGTCGAATCTAGAAGTTGTTGCTATTTCCCCCAAACATTTATACGCCCACGGATTGCTGATACGCTTGAAAGACCAAAGTTTTAGTTAGGCGGTTTCATTATATTTTTTCAAATCAAATTTTGAATGTGTGTTGTATTGATAAAGTAAATTAATTTAACAATGAAAAACTTGCGAGTTAATATTTTGTTAACGTTTTCTAGTTGTGCAGACATCTCATATTTATTTATTTATTTATTTATTTATAATAGGTCCCAATGAGCCAAGGCTCGCTTTTAGGGACAGTTACAATATAACTTTTTACATGGCAGACAACATATAATATTTTTACTGTATAAAGAAGATACAAACCGTCTTTGCATAAGACGAATTGCGCATACATTATCACAGACAATTTTTAAACCATTACAACTTATCTCTACCATTTTAATCTATGTAAAAAAATAGGTTTAACTAATGATTTACTCAACAATGGTATGGGCATGATTCTGAGCGAAATCACGTAGTTGTGTTGTCCTGCGTATTCGTGTAATATCCACCCCCAGAAGGGTGCGCTAAATACGGCCTCCTATTCTAAGCCTCAGCATCGCAACTTGTGAACGTCAGGTCTCGGTGTTGTAACCAACTCCAGGCAATTAAAGTTTACCGGTTTTGTGGACGAGTCGCCAGCGTGTATGCTAGGTCAGATTGTTTCGAAACTTGCATAAAAATGTAAAAAAAAAAAAAAAATCTGTACTCTTGTAGGATGTTCAACGACTTGGGTAACACCAACAGCATCTATGCTGGCAGCATCTATACTGGAAGAAGTATTTCAACTTTCTCTCTTGCTGTCATGACGTCTACCCAACTGAGCTGAAAGAACTCTCGGGGAAAAGTAACAAAACTAAGAACAGCAGAGGAACTCGCCAATGTACTTGGAACTTCCTCTGCGCAAAATAGCTTCAGAATATTTTGACAGATTTTTGGGCTCTTACTGTAAATACTGTAGGATAAACATTTTCGAACATCAAATGTCCTCTTACATTACATCAGTCATGTAGGCCTAAAAAAAACATAGTGAGTGCCTTTGAAACTGTCAAAATTTCATGAGTTGATGTGAAACGGAATGTAGAAACTAACCTATTTAGGTTACTCACTGTTAAGTAAGAACTTCTGAAGTCCTGTTTTTTTTTCTTTCCAACCAGTTTGTATCTTCCCACCTCTTGGCAAAGCAGCTGTGTTCACCACAAGGTGGTAACTTGTAGTTCGCCTACGCCTACCTGTACGTAAGACATGTACTGGCTTTGTCTGAGTTGTAGGCCACCACAATGTAAACACCTTTAAATTGAGATTTCGTTTTGCAAAACAAACTATGTTAGCAATATGTCCAGACAGCAAGCAATTTACTAATGTATACACAAATTGTTTTTTGTAACATAGACATTCATTAGTATAAATAAAAATTAATCTATTGGTTTTTGAGCTTTAATATTGCAACACAATATTGGAACCATTTTCTTGCGTCGTCGTAAAATGAAGCGGCAAGACAGCCAATGAATGGCTAAAACCTAGCCACTAGCAATGCTTAGCACTGCTGCCTCATGAATTTATAATATATATATATATATAAAGTATTATTGTATGTTCGACATTTTGTTCTCCGCAGTTAGGGCGGACGTGCAGTTTTCAGTAATCTTCGTATGTGTAGGAATGCTTTAGAACGATAGCGTACTCCGGTTATAGCTTTACCTCCCGTTCTGGAGATGGCAGCACTGAAGCGCTGCAACACTGCTGCCATCTTTCGGGAAGTGGCGGGAGCCGGGATTGACCTCACCAATCTCGTGGGAAAATTTTTCCACTTGGAACGATATCACTCTTATGGACTTGAATGGAGCTTGTCCCGCATGCAGTTACGTAAGCATTTTTCTCCACGCATACGCTATGCCAACTCAAGTGTTATCTTCATGGAAGAACAAATTATCACAGGGATAAACAGACAGCTCCCATACAATTATTTCCTTTAGGCGTAGGAGTCTGAGTCGAAATAAACAGTTTTCACTAGACCTATATATTTTACATGACTATATTTCATAAACCAGGCAATAAGGAACTGAAATAAATTGTTATTAAACTATTTATTATTTTTGCTATTTCAGTTATGCTTAGCCGAAACAAATAGCTTCAGTTATATTTAAAATAGTTTATCTTCTTGGTGTTGCTCGGTCACGTACAAACTATAATTTTGCTCGCTCGTTACTAAAACTGTATCGTGTGTTTGAGTGATTATTCACAGCAATCGTATGTCATATAAACTATCAAGCGCAACCTTTTATTCAGTGTTTAGTACAATTGTTTCTATTTTCGCCTGATTGGCATTGTATACTCATTGTCGTCGAACCTTTTGGCGTTAGGACAAATTCAGCTTTTTGGTATTTGTAAAGTTCTAAAGAATCTTCGTGCAGCACTAAAAGTCCTGGATTTTTATTGCAAATAACAGTTGAAACTTCGCCATGACCACATTGCAGACTGTGGTTTGACTGCGTACAAAAATCCTGCTTTTTGCGCGTGCATTTATAAATGTCTCCTCTCCTTCCACTTCATAAAATATCACTAATCCAGATAATTGTTAGTCTGGAGGCTACAGAATACTGTTTATACACTCGTAGTTGGTTTTTCGGTATGCACCAGACTTTCGATACTTTGTATACAAAGTCGGAATGAAACAGTAATATGACAAAAAAAAAACATGTTATTAACGCAGCAACTGCAAAATTTTCATTAGTAATCATAGGGCCTACTTACCTTTAATAAAATTGTTGGTTACTTTTATCAGTTTCAGTGCTTGAATTACACGCAATAATGTTGACGTACACTTATAGTTTCTAATGCATTGAAGATACTGTATAATGTTTACAGTGGGAGTAGTTTATATTCACGATAACAGAACATAATAATATATATCTGGATGCCATTACCTGAGCAATTCTATTGTAACTATATAAGTACAAAACGAAAAGGTTCCAATTAAATTTTATTAAATCCTCAAAGACTTGAATTTTAATCTAACTGCTGAATTTATTTACTGCTTTGGTTCTACCTATCTGCCAAAATTATTTTAAAATTAGACAATTATTCAGTTTTTTTTAAATATAAGATGTGATGTACGTAATTCAACGAAATAATATGGAACACGTAAACAATAAAGTGGGAGATGAAAATAAAAATCATCAAATAGAAGAATTAATATAAACAACTTCCTTACACAGATGAATGACCGTCATTTTATCACGCTATCATGGTACATAATGCAGTTAGACTGCATCGCATGCATCATGCAGAAACCGACACCAAACTAAAAAAAAACCTAGTAGACTCTAGATGGTGCGTTACCATATTCTGAACCGTGCCATGCTGTGCCCGCTATCTCGCAGTTATATTCTGTCTCGCATAACTTGAGTAAAATTTGAAATTTCTGAAGGTACATACTTTTCGAATGTCGTAATGTTTGATGCTTTGTTTTGTCAGTCGACGTTTTTGTTTCTAAAATGAACCTGGCATGTCCATGCTACAGCACGAACTGTAAAATTTGTCTTGCAGTGTAGCAGACATTACATAATTTAAACATTAATTGCCTGGGTAGCAGCTGTCAAAACTTGCTGAAGTTATATGAAATAGCGTACACCTTGCCATAGCACCGTGCGTACGTATGACTGCTGTTATGAGGTGGTTAACAACGAGCAACCTGCTGAGATTAAGTAAGTTTGCTCAATCACACACGTGATCAGGTTTAAGTCGAGTACCAGGTTATGCCTGCCTGCAAACAGTCCAGGGTCTTGTGGCTTATTGGACGATACGAAAATCTACTCGGGTAACTATTCGGAAGCAAGATTAAATTTTATCCTATCCATGCCAACGTCCCATATGGTGGAGGTATGAGATAAATATTAGCCGTGTACGACACTTCCTTTTATTTTGGGTCTAGGGATTTAGGGTTGGTAATTCAAACAGTGCTGCATGCAGCAAAGTCGATAAGGGACTTGGTATTTTGCTGTTGTTTATTTATTTTCACGGATATCCTTATATAAATCATCATTACTTAGTGAATTTTTTTAGCTATATCACTTCTCCTGGTAGTACAAATTCTATTTCCTCTAAACTTGGCTGCCAAAAAAAATTTAACAATACACAAATTCGCAACGAGTTTACAAGAAACTGATAGAAATTTCCTCATCAGTTTCTCATAAATTTTAAAGGCCAAATGTATAATTACTGTATTGCTTTTTTTCTGGAAACTGTAGGGAAGAAACATTCT
Source organism: Medauroidea extradentata (assembly GCA_003012365.1). NCBI lineage: Eukaryota > Metazoa > Arthropoda > Insecta > Phasmatodea > Phasmatidae > Medauroidea > Medauroidea extradentata. The sequence goes on along the minus strand of PNEQ01060587.1, from coordinate 61,372 downwards.
GTAAAATTTCATAAAAAAAGTAGTAGGCCTAATGAAAATAAAACCAGAGCAGACGTTTATCATCGGAAACCAGTTTAATTATAATACCTGGAATAAACACGGAACTAAATGACCACAAAAATTCCTCTCGTTCGTTCCAGGAACCTACTACATTGCCACGCCACTCAAGGCATCAAGGCCAAATGGCTGCCCCCTTACGTCAAAGAACACAATCATTCGTATAATTTCAGTTCGCACTGTGCTTGTGAACGGGACTACAATGGATGGCCATTTCGAAAGCAACCATAACTGGGTTGGTGGTGGGAGGTCATTTAGTTTACGTGTATTTTAGTCCTTGTACTAAATCGAAATAGGCAAAGGGAGGAAAGCATGTTTTTGAAATTGAATGTGGTTGTAGGCTACTTAACTCCAAAGTTTGTGACCTTCTTCATTGTCGGAGAACACTACTGGTGATTTATCGCGGGAAAATATGACTGATAGGTAGAGATGACGGTTTATCGCGGGAAAACTTGACTGTTTGCTGGGTTTCAACGTACGTTCAGTTTATCAGAAGATTACTGGCCTTCGCTTGTACGTGGAACTGTTACCCTATTTGACTGAGCCAACAAAATCCCGCTATTGTAAGATGTGATGCCTGTTATAGGTTTGCAGACAACTACATTGCGTCAGATGTAAATGTAACTCGACCACACACATTGCAAGAAACTACAACGGTTTCAAGGGTATGTTGACACAAACAATTTTCGCGATATACTATCATCTCTACTGATAGGCTTCTATGTAATATCTTTAATATAATTTCTTTCGTTTCTGGCTAGTCACTATGATTAGGCCAACCCTAATTTCCTAATTTTGGTGCACTACGACTGAACGTCTGTGAACAGCTTCACTGTAACACATAACCGTAGTCTAATCATACAAGCCGCAAGACGCTACGACGACTTGGAGAATACGCTGGCAGATGTCTATGTGTTGTGCATACAGTATATTGTATGTAATAAAAAGTGTTATGTATATACTTGTACTGAAAAATATTGTGTAAGAAACAATGTCAACTAGCTTACTGTATACAAACATGACTGTATCCATGATGACTCCTTCCTAGTATGACTCTAGGAACCTCGGAGGCTTGACAAAATAAATAAAGATAATTGCGATTTTCCACCACCAGCTCTTTTTAAGTATTATTTCGGTACTAGAGAAAATGGAAGAAACATTTGAATTTCAGCTCACACGGGTATCGTAGTGAACCTATTTTTTTTATTTTCGTCACATGCACGGGATTTATCGCGTGGTTGGGGGAGAGGGGGACCACGAGAGACAGCTGAACCTCATTAATACAAACCTGAAGGGACCAAATGTTTTTTAGTTTTTAATAATGTGGTTTGAATTAACAGGTGTTCGCAAAAAAATATACATAAGTTATTTTTCCAGGCTATATGGTCCCAAAATAACATTCATACCACCATCATGGCTTATTTCAACCACTGTACGATATCTCACATTGTTTTATATATAAGGTAATTTTTTAAAAATGATTCAATTTAATATTTATTTTTTCATCATATTTCAAGGGGAAAGAAAACCACTTTGTATTGTACTGTATATGAGGAAACGTCAAAGTCCTAGGTTATGCTCTGACATCCCCCTCCTCACAGCAGTGACCTGAGCAGTCGTAATACGCTTCCCCCCTCTCTTCTATCCCTCGCCATTGACAAGTACTCTGCATGCAGGAAGCTTCAAGCAGCCTCTCATTCCAGGGCGCGTTCCGTAACCGCCCCACTTCCCAGAGCCGAGTCAAGGTTTCAGTTTCGACCGGAACAACCTGCCCGCCACTTTCCTTCGCACCGCTTCCCTTTGTCGGCACATCTAGCGGGAGAGCAGCCCATCACATGGCATAGTCCGAGAAAGGCAAACTGGCCGTGACTCATGCAGCAGGCTCCTGGGTGGACATATTCGTGTCCAAGTCCAGGATGTGCAAACAGCTACGCGATTCACGACTCCCCCTGGCCGCAAGGCGCCAAGTCCCTGCAGTCTTCTCACAGACAGCTCGCCTCTATGACACACTCAGTGGTGAGCTTGATCATTTTATGACGTAATATTTCAGATAAAGGTGTAATGTATACGTATCCGCCTTTGCGTTTTAAAATATTCTCCGCAGAGATATTTCCCGCCTTTACCTTTTGATATTTCATACCTAAAAAGAACCGCAAAGACACCCATTTTCGACAGCCTAAAAATAAACTTTAGAAATACATGGAGGAACTGAAATGAATACACAAGTATTGAATGTTCTTTGAATGCTATTTCTAGGCAGACATAGCCGAATACAAACGTGACCGTTAAAATTCCAAAAAAATTCAAAGCCATTACTTATTAAAATTGTACTACATGCAAGAAAGAAATTTTGTTTACAGTTTTGTACGCTTATTTTGTAGTTTTGCAAGTGGTACCATCTGTTGGGCTCTGTTTACTTTAAAAAAATTTTTCCAGCAATTTTTGTTCGGAAAGAAGCATGCTGAGCAGTTTTCAAAAAACCTTATTAATGGCGGAATCCCTGCACACCGCACGGCGGCCTGGGCATGATAACCTATGATTCCACTGGCTACGAACCTCCATCAGGCCTTTTAGTGTAAAATTTCAGTCCGGAGTGAACCTGAAGCGGACTGAGGAATCCAGGTTGGGATTTTATTATAAACACTTATAATCCACTCCACTTGTTGAGGTGGACTGTACTGAAGAATCCGGATTGAGATCATACTGTAAACACGGACTGGAGTGAAACTAAATTGCGCAGGACCAACTTGCCGCCATATTGCGTTGTTATGTATTGTTATTAGGTTTAAAAAAAAACAGCAAAACGTGTTACAATTAAATAGAAAATGCTAAAAATATGTATTTGCAAAGCGAAGCATATAGGTCTGTGTAGGGCCAGGAACTTTTCCCGAAAATAATTTTGCCCCAATTTATTCGAGTACCTTACATTCACATCTGTAGTTCTGCTTCATAGCCAGTAATTGGATGTTTTCACTCTCACGTGTCTTCGGATTCTACCAGTAAATCACAGGTTGTGTCTTTGCAGTAACTTTATTGTGATTGGCACAGTTAAATGACGACACACTGCATATAAGTTAACCATCAAACATAGCTGCAGATGTGCACGTAAAGCTGTGAAATAAAGTGGGTCATAATTATTTTCGGCAAAAATCCGTGGCTCTATTAATTTAGGAATAATATGCAACCAAGCTACCTCCCGCATCAGGGGCTTGGGCCAGCGCCACTTGTAATACGACTTGAGTTATGTATGCAATGACGACGATGGCTATGTTAAAAAAACTGTACGTCATAAGATCTCGTATACTTTTTCAACAAATTTTGTCCAGTCTTGTAAGCGAGGTACACACGACGAAAAACTTGTCCTTGAAAATATATCGCTGGTCTGAAAAAAAACCCACTCGACTGCAAAATGCGGGAATGATGTACCGATATACGTTATCGTACAGTATCGCTAGGTGAACGTGAAGGTGATTGATATGTTACAGCCCATTTTCAAAAGTGTCTTGGAGTTCTTGACGCTTGAATTGTAAACATACAGGGAAAAAGTATAGTACCTTGTCTGTTTAAAGCAGCGATTTTTCATGTAATTAATTCAGGCGTAATCTGAACATGTTAAAATGCATATTAGACTTTTACTGTACGATATTTCCGGACCATGGTCTTTCATTTATTTCAAACAATTGCAAATAACTCAAATATTTTGTAACTAATTGCTTTGAAAAAATTTGAGACTAGTTACAGTCACACGATACACAATTTATCCAGAGCGTTATTATTATGTTTTTTAAAATAATTTACCGTTTGCTAGCAAAAAAAATTATTTTTTCTTCATTTTGGCTTATTTTTACCACAAAATATGTAATATTTCAGTGGCAAAAATCTAAAAATCTGTGTGGTGTATTACAACAGAAAAATTCAGATACAAACATTGATATATGAGTCTTAAAACTGTAAGAATTAATTTTTGATATACGTATGAATTTGTGTTAAAAAATATTTTCGAAACCACTGTAAAACTAAATATTTGATGACAAAACAAATAGGTTACGTCATCATAATGCTGTACTACTAATTAAATTTGATAAAACAAACATATTTGTATCGTCTTAGCAAATAAAAAATAGCGTATTTAATAAAGCCAATCAAATAATTTATTTTCGAAATAGCGTAGTTTGTCAGCTGTACATGAGGTTTGTCAGTTGTTGCGTATGTATGAACCGCGGACAGGATTATTCTCATTGATTAGTTCCAGGTGATTAGTGGACAGCCTAAATACGTATCTGAGAAGCGTCAGAATTTTTTTTCCAGTAGACGTCTACTGTGGAGACGTGACGCGGGAGTCAAGGTTCGCCAACATCCTTCGTCCCTCTTCCTGCACCTAAGTGCCTGGGCAAATATCAAGCTTCGTCCTTGAACGCAACTGAAGAACCTTTTTGCCGACAATTATTTATCGCAGGCTCCTTTGTTGTCTGGGACCTGGCAGAACTCTTCTCGACGGCCACTGTCTGCTGCAGTTATGGCCTGCCACAGCCGTACGTCAGTTTGAGTTTTGTACGTTTGGAGTACGCACCCACACAGCGTTGCGTAATTAAAGGAGGATCAGAACCCACCAACATTAAAATTCTTCAGTTTCGGCCGCAAGTTCCATACAAAGATGTTTACGTAAATTTTACTTCCGACATGGCACCAATTTTTATGCCGTTAATTTTTAACTGGTAACCTTCGGGTGAGAAAAGAAAACATATAGCTTTGTTCCGGAGGTACGTTGTTGAAAATTAACGACGTTAGTGAAGGTGTAACAATTTGATAGGCCTAACGCTTGAAAAGGTAATATATGCAACTTTTAGGTCGTAAAATAAAGCTAGATGTATTTGTGCGGAACTTACGACAAATATGAAAAGTTCTACATTTGGGAGGCATTGATCATCTTTAGCACCAGGGACATTAAAATTCACGTGTCCCTTTGGACACGAGCTAGGAAGCCAAAAACTGTGTAATTTTAGCAAACGTTGGAAAGCGCAGAGTCAATAATAAAAAAGCGATTAAGGCCATGATATTTCATTTATTTAAAACAATTGCAAATAACTCGGATATTTTTTAACCAAAAGCTTTGAAAAGTATAGAAGCTGTGCACAGCAATACGATACACAATTTTGCCAGAGCGTTTTTGAAAATAATGCACCGTTGGCTTGCAAAAAATTATATTGCTTCCTTTTTGGAATAATTAGACAACAAAATATGTGACGTTTCAGGGGCAAAAATTTAAAAATCCATTTGGTGTATTGCAACAAAAAAATTCAGATACAAACTATGATACATATAAGTGTTAAAACTGTAAGGTGAATTTTTAATATATGTATTAAATTGCGGTAAAAAAAAATATTTTCGAAACCACTGAAAAACTAAAGAGCAAGGTCTTAAATGCCGGCCCAGAATCATGTGGTTTTGTTGTGTCAGCGAGCAGCTATTGTCTTCTTGAGTACACAGGTATTCTTGGAAGCTAGAGTACAGGCGAGTGAACACACGGATATTTCCCGTTTCTAAACACTGTCAACAGTTCCTCTCATTCGAATTATTAGCTATTTAGTTCGAGCTACGGTTTGAGACCTCGAGTTCACATGCATGTTGTTGCAAACATTACCTCTTTACTCTAGGATGAAGTGTTTCAAACTTTATGAGTATAGCTCAAGGATGTCTCGTACATTAAGTTCAATACCTGAGTCGATGGTAGTGAGGAGTAATCTGTGGTGTAGAAGAACTGTCAAAGCCAATAGGCCATGGTCTTTCATTTATTTCAAACAATTGCTATTAACTCGAATGTTTTTTAATCAAATGCTTTGAAAAATTTGACACCATGTACAGTGATACGATACACAGTCTAGCCAGAGCGTTTTTTTAAAATAATGCACCGTTTGCTGGAAATAAATTATTTTGCTTCATTTTGGCTTATTTAACAACTACAAAATATGTACTATTTCAGGGGCTAAAATCTAAACATCCGTTTGAAAAATTAAAATACAAACGGTGGTATATAAGTGTTAAAACTGCCAGAATGAGTTTTTGATATAGATATGCATTAATTTGCGTTAAAAAAATATTTTCGAAACCACTGCAAAAGTCGCAATCAAATCCTTTGAGAATAGCGTCCTCGGAAGCTGGAACTCGACTCGTGAAAAAACAACCACGTTGTGACATTCGTCATTCCTCGGCAAAGTTCGTAGCCTAGCCCTGCAGTAGAATTAACCTTCTCATAAGTAACGTGACAGTACCAAGCGGTTACAAGACTACCAACTGCACAGTAGCAGAAGCAGGCTATACAACGCGTAGCAGAAGCTTCGAGCCGCCAAGGTTCCTATCCCCATGTTAGGTGGACGCGTTCCATTGCGCGTCACGACATTTTCGCGTGACCGGAATGACATTCACCCTGCACCAGAATGGCTGAAGCTGCCCTCCATTCTCGCCAGCGCAACATTCCACGGATGCAAGGCTCTTCGTGCCCAACTCCCAATACAGATGTGGGTGCCCATAGCGAGTGGCCGTCATGAGTCACTGTGCCGGCACAGAGCTTCCTGCTTCACACTTTCAGGGTTTACACATATTGCCGCAAAATCATTCTACCATTTCATCGCAAACTAATGTATAAGTTTTTGGTGCTAGGAGTAAGTTTTGGAGAAACTGCTTGAACACGTTCCTTACAATTTACCAACATTTAATTTTTATTTACTTATTAGCTGCCCCGGAATGCGTCGCAATGCCAATAACATTTTTTTGGATGCTCCGTTCTGCCCCTCTAACCCATTTGCATCCCCCCCCCCCGACTCGTTTCCAAAGTATTTTTTTGCAGAAACATTCGTGAGCACACGCACTACTCACCAAAGTTTCGTCGCAATCGGACGAATGGTACAAAAACGCATTTTTATATAATGGAATAGATGTGTCCAGTTCTCTAACATCTCAGTATTGGCAGAGGAACACTAAGGATCGTGGAAGGGGTTCGGCCAGGGCCTGTAACAAGGAACCATTCCAACATTCGTGACGGGGTGATTTCGGAAAACCACGGAAAACCGAAATCAATATGGTCTGTATACGTCTCCGGGTCCTCCCGGATCAGAAGCGAGTGTTAACCACTGCTCCACCTCGCTCCAGAGGATTCTGGTAGACAACACATGAGATTAATGACGAGGTCTTTCCCAAGCAGAAGACGTTTTGCGACTGCTATATTAGAAACTATTCTAAGTTGATATTTGCAAGAATAAAATAAACTTATGTTCTAGTTCATCGTGAAATAATTGTCAACGTAGTCCGTCAGCTGTACGCTAAAATAAATGTCAACTCGTCAGTTCAGAACTGTGCTCGTGTATAATCTCGCTCGGAAGAGATTTAATTTTAAGTGAAGTGAAGAGATTTTAAATTTACTACTTAACGTCTATGTCTTTAGCGCTAGTGAGTGATGACATGAAGTGAGAATTGAGCAGCACCTGAATGAAGGAGGAGGAAAAAGGGAAGATCCACGAGAAAACTTGCTTGTCGACGGCACCATCCGACACGATTTTTTACTTTGAAATGACATATACCAGGCGTCAGAAAAGTGAAGCTACTTCTTCATAGAATGTATTATATCACATAGGTTGATACTAGCAGAACTACATAGAGGTGTATCAATACGGGGCGTGGACGATAACTATACAGCTGGTAACAAGAGCATGCCGTGGCCTTGCCACTGTCGGCTGCCGTGGGCTGGCAGGTAAGTATATATTATCCTTGGCAACGCCACGTCTCTTGCCAGCAAGTATCACCGGTAAGTCACCTTGCCACACTGCCGCCAACCTTCCCCGCTGTCCACTGGAGACGAGGCCAACGTCACGGTCGGGCCTGGGCCAACGACGTCGTGCCGGTCCTCGTGTCTCTTCACCGCCTTCGAGCTGATTATCCTACTTCAGCGTGTGTGAAGTTTAAGACTTGTGCCAGTTGAGAGACCTGCAAATTTCGTGTTTATTCTAACCATAGACTACATTGCAAGCTTATGTTTGCCAGCTTGATATCTTCCAATGGCCTACAGTGTCGTGGATTGTACCGGGGAATACTTTGCGCCAACAATTGAAAGTCCTACGGCAGAGTAACGAGTCACATGTACAGCAATCAAAAACGTACGTAAATAACAAATAATGGCGAACAATGAAATCACTGATTGCTCTCGGGAATGTACACATCTAGTATGTTGCCAAATAACGGGAAAGTTGCAAACGTAGCCAATATCTCTAGCAATGACTCAACCTTCACGTTTTTTATTTATTCCTCGAGAAATATCAGCAATAATTTGTCAATTTTTCCTTGGAAAGCGCAGTGTCTGGAGCTCTAGTCTCTCACCAAGTCGATCATAGTTCGATTCCAGGCGGGGTAGACCCGACTTTTCGAATGTGGGAATCATACCAGACTTTGCTGTTGGTTGGAGGTTTTTCTCAGAGACGCACTTCTTCCCTTGCCTTCGTTCTGATGCTGCTTATCACCAACGCTGACCAAAATATTTTCACTTCACTTAGGTTTTTGCTTTAATAAAAAAAATTGAATACATTACATAGATATTCATTGCGTTCATTTCCTGTAGGAATATGTTCATGTACATTAGTATAAAATACGCGACGAATGCTTGTCGCGAGTAGCTTCCGGTCACAGGCATGACAAGGAAGTGCCGCATTGTGCAAGCGTGCGAGGATTGAACATCTTGATGGTAGAGGCGGCCGGTGGGTTGTTGCTATGTAAGGTTGCAGTTGCCTAGAACTGCACATTGCTCTATGCTAGTTGACACTACATCCATTTGAACACTGGTCTGCAGGTGCTGCTTATTAGTTGGCGGCCAGCAGATCATTCATGGCCATTGGTCCACGGCACGTTCATTAGGAGTGCACAGTTACGAGAATCGGCAGCTATGTGTCCCAAGGCATACGCTACAAAGCAACAAATGTGAGTTGTCTATAGAGTATTAGACTTGTAGGGACATGTATGTACAATCTTCTGCAAGTAGCGAACTAGCAGTGAGGAATCACTCTCTAGTAAAACACCTCTGTCTCCGCAACATACCTTTATTCGTTGTGTACCGCATAGGTGCATTGGTACGAGCTCAATGTGTATGGTCTGATGCAATATCGTTTGCCTAGCAACACGGCTAAGATTCGCAACTACTGGCAACAGTCCATTGGCAGCCGAGTCTTGCGTGCCCATCTGTCATCCGCCGACAGGCCAGGACAAGCCCGGGAGCGTAGTAAAGGTGGTATGTCGGCTGTCCCTAGGTCAGGGAACTTCACCGCCCACATTCTGAAGACTCTCTGAGCACAGCTCTGATTCAAGGCGTGTGGGTGTGGCACTTCGCTGCTCCATCACACTGTCACCTTTCACTGCTGCACCGCGACAATACACGTCACCTTCCGCGCAGTGGCGGCTCGTGGGTTGTTGCCAGGTGGGGCTGCAGATAGTCGGAACTGTACACCCTTGATGAACGCGCCGTAGACCAATGACCATGAAAAATTTGCCGGCTACTAGATCTTTTGTGACCACTCAGTAGTAAGAGGCACCTGCACATCAGCGTGTCAGTGGCTGTAGAGTCAACCAGCTCACAACCCTGTACAGCTCTTGACAACTGCAGTCGTACCTGGCAACGACCCACGAGCCGCCACTGGTTCCGCGCCTGGTCACTCGTTGCAGCCGCCGCGTAGGTCGAGTCCTCCTCTTTCTGAGCACGACAGCTGGTCATCTGGCTAGTTTTGGGCGGCACAAAGAAATTGTATTTCCAGAATACAGTACACAGGCTACTTGACTTCATGTCGCAGCGTGGTAGCATAACTATGGAACTATATTAGATCCAGTCGTTAGGAACCTGACAGATTCGCGTTTCATGGTTACAAGCTATAATTCAAACAAGTGTAAATTGTGTCACCTTCCCTGCAACCCTTCACTTGTTTTCACCTCTTGGAGTGATTTGCGCCAATACTAAAGAAGCTATTGATTGCAGGCCTAATCATTAGCGATCCGCAAAATCTGCGTTATTATTTGGCGACAGACTAGACTCCACTGATCTGTAAACACAGTTGAAAAAAATCTGTCATAAAGAGGTAGTGGACCTGGCGCGTGAGCCGTGGTGTAGCGTGGTACGGAAAGTAATTTTTCTTGTATAGCTGTAAAAATTATTCCAATGACTGTGTTTATCTACGAAAAGGAGACACATTTCAAACTGACCTACGTTGGACTTTACCACATACTTTCCACAAATAAAAAAACTGGATCATTTCTTGAAGTCCCATTGAAAAACGCATTCTACGACAACACTACACGCTAGTTTAGTCCTTCGCGCCTAGAGGCGTTGAGGTGTTTTGACAGGCGTGTTATATTTGACTTATTGCCTTCCCCGTTTCCGTACCTCAAATGTAAATAAAAGCTAGTTTCCACGAACTCAAGTGCTTTACATGTGACTTGTCACTCTACCATATAATATTTAATTATTGGTTCAAAGTGTTCCCCGCTACAATCCAAGACATTGTAAGCCAGTGGAAGACGTCGAGCGAGTGAACAACTCGCAGTCTAGTCTTTTGTCAGAAAATAACGCGAAATTTTTAGGTCTCTACTAATAATGTTTTTCTCGCTGTGTCAACGAGCAGTTGTTGTCTGCTAAAATACACAGATCTTGGAGGCTGGCCTACATATCAGTGTACCCGCGAAATTTTTTGGTCTTTACCAATTATTTACATTCGTAGACCCCATGGCATCAACGTGCCTGCGTGGCGCAACCAATAAATCAGTTTTCAATGCCTTAAAGTCTTGGTTATTCGATAATGCGTTTCTTGCCTCTGGCACGTTACTGGTAAGCGTGCGTACCTGCCCCTGACAGTCTAGTGGTCAAATAGAAAATTCAAGATTGCACATAGTCAACAGTTATCGGTAGGGACCCTGTTTTTTCGCGAAAAGAATTTTGTCCCACTTTGTTTCAGTGCCTTACGTGCATATCTGCAGCTCTACTTCATGGTTATTGGCAGCGTGTATGTGTGAAGAGCCGTATCTCATTTGACTGAGCCAATTACAAAAACTTTCCTGCAACACCACCGTCTGTGATTTGCCGGCAGAATCTCAAGGCTCGTGACAGTTAAAATATCAAATCACTGACCACGAAGCAGAACTGCAGATGTGCACGTAAGGCACGGAAACAAAGTGAGGCAAAATTTTTTTCACGAAAAACAAGTATCCCTAGTCATCGGTTCACTTCAGCTTTTTGACATATGCTGTAAGTGAGAAAAAAATTCGCGGGTTCTCTGACCTGTAGGCTAGCTTCCACGAATATCTGGACAATCAAGAAGATTACAGCATGTTATTGCATTCATATGATGCATTATAATTTACTGAGTGTCCTCAAGGAGGTGTCAAATAAGTTGAGAGCCAATTACAAAAACGATACAATCGTACAGTTTTTTGAATTGTAGCTTATGCCCAAATGAAAAGTGAATTTTTTTAGATTCTTATATACGGAAATTTCCAAAATTTGATAACCTTTCATCATAACATATTTCGATGTTTAAAAACGTTCGTTATGTGCCAACACATCGATCTCAGCACAGGGACAGTTAGAAATCTTTAATGGTTGGGAACCGCAGCTGCCGAGTCTTTGACCCTTGTCATTAATATTTTATCGTCAATAGCAGTTGTGTCATTTAGCAACTGTATATTCTGTTAAGCTAAAATCAGCAACATATATTTTCCGCAAGTTGAATTTTTTGGTTACGAAAACTTTAAAATACTGGTTTCGTTTCACGTTAATGATTGCACGGTCGTTTTATGACCCCTAGAAGTCTTTTTGCATGCGAGTCACGGACGTCTGGTATTGGCCCGGTCAAACGAGGAAAACATTTTTCACTCGGCAATAAACCAGAAACAAACGGTATTTTTGACTGACCGTAATAAATATCAACTTTGAACGCGCCGCCTACCACGTGCTTCAAATGCCTTGCTGTGTGTTTGTAAATACGTGACCCCTATTTTTTGTGAAAAAATTTCTGCGCCATTTTGTTTCAGGGCCTCATTCGCACATCTGCAGTTCTGCTACATGGTCAGTGACCAGCTGTTTTTAACTGTTGCGTGTCTTAAGGCTCGGTTTCAGTCGCCATATTGAATTTTATTATTTTTCGCTTTTTTGGAATTCTGAGATGAAAAATGTTAAATCGGCGACTATACCGCAAATTCTAATTACATTGAGCTACAATACAAGCATGGCGATAGAGTTAGTAATGTATACTTAGGTCGCAATTTGTCGGGCAAATTATGAATATAAAAAAAAAATTTCCACACACATTGTGGCGTAATTAAAGTTAACAGCTAAATCCCAAGGTCTGTACTGTAGCGAAATGTAAATATAATTTGAGGTATAATCGCGTATTTAACATTTTTCTTCTTAGAATTAAAAAAAAAATCAATATGGCGACTGAAACTGAGCCTTGAGTCAGTGGACCTGGCGCGTGAGACGTGCTGCTGTACCGTGGTACGGAATATAATTTTTCTTAAAATGTTCCCAATGCGTTTATCGACGTAAAGAAAGAGCACACTTGAAACTGTGTCCCAATGATTTTTAAAATGCCGTCCGGTAATTAAAAATATGTTTTCCAAGCTCCTCAATGTGCTAAAAATGACTTTTCCACGTTGCTGTAGCTGAGAAAATATCAACCGTAATCGAAAAACTAAATCATAGAAACCTGCATTGGACTTTACCTCATAGTAGGGTCATCACTTGAAGTCCCATTGAAAAACGGGTTTCTACGAAAACACTTCGCGCTAGTTTAGTCCTTCGCGCCTAGAGGCGATGAGATGTTTGACGGACGAGTTATATTCGACACAGCCATCCGCGTTTCCGAGCCTCGAACGTAAAAAAAAAAGCTAGTGTCCACTAACTCTTAAACGTTGTCCTGCAAATCACAGACCTGTATTACCACAGTAACCTTATTCTGATTGGTACAGTCAAATGAGAAACGTCTTTCTACAAAGACACGCTGCCAATAACAATGAAGTAAACATGCAGAGGTGCACGTAGGGTACTGAAACAGTTATTTTCGCGAAAATCATGGCTTCTTACATACTGTATGTCGCCATTTTCCCAACATACGATAATAAACCATCCATCGGACAAGGGCGACAAAATATCATTGTTAAGACACCATCCTCTTCCAAACACTGTTTCGAAGCACTCCAACATCTAAAAACTGTAATTTTCAGAATGCCGTACTTGCACTAACTAGATGTATGCGATACCCAGAAACGTGCCCTTAACCTTCAGACTGCCCACCAATAAAAATATATCGTCACCGCTTAAAGTCCCATAGCAAAAACAGATTGGCGGGAATCTTTCTTGTACGCAAGTTCAGCACTTGACTCGTTGTGGTAATGCGGAATTCGATGTGCGCTTCAAGGCTACCCTTATAGCTCCGTAGCTGAGCCTTACTCTCGCCCGCTCAAGGTAGGCGGCGCCCTTAATGATTGGACGACCGTTTTATAACTCCTCGAATCCTTTCTGCACGCGAATCATGGTCGTCCACTATTGACCCGGTCAAACCAGAAGAACATTTCTCACTCGATAATAAACCAGTAGCTAACGGCTTTTTTGACAGGGCGTATAAATATCGACTTTAAGGGGGCCTTCTAGGTGGACGTATTTTGCTCGCTCGAAGCCTGGAAGAGCGGAGCGCTAAATGAGACACACTACGCTAATCACGCCTCACCCTAGCCTCTAGACGCTAATCAATGTTCTTGAGTGCAGTCTTCTCGTCGGCAGCTCACACTTTTAAAACTTTCAGTAGTGACCTTCACACTTTTTTACGTAATGTTTCATAAACATATGTATTGTTCGTGCACTTACCTTTTTTTAATATGCTGCGTTAAGATTTTAACTCGTAAAAGAATCGCAGAATCATCAAATTTCGGCCACGAACGAGTTCTGAAAGATTACCGGAGGACCTGAAGAGATGTGTTGACGTTCTTTAAATGGCATTCCTAACAGGGACGGATCTAGGCTTTCCTTCGCTAGGGGCAAGAATTGTGATTTGCTCCCTCACGCCGTCCTATCCTTCCCCTTTTTCCCATCAGTCCAATCAACCCAACAGTAATATATCTTATATAAATTGCTTTGCGCTCGCGTAAATAACAGTATAAAATTTTAGTAGAAATACATAAAACCTGTATTTACTAGCTACCATTAGCAGTGTCATAAGTGTGCATTCTAATTATAACTACTGTATTTATAACATTATACGATGTTCAATACAAAAATACGATACTAGCAAAAGTATAATTATTGGTAGATATTGTATCTTTTTACACAAATTTACAGTTCATTCCCAAGTAAAAATGTTCGGCACCACCAGCGCCCCTCTAACCCGGCACCCGGGGCAGTCTGCATCCCCCCCCCCCCAGCCACACACCCCGGCCACTCCTAGATCCGCCTCTGATTCGTAAGCAGATTTCACTTGCCCACTTTGAGAAATCTTAGGATAAATGTCTATTGACCGAATTTCTGTACACCACTTTTTGGCCTGGGCTTGGAAGCACCTTCAGGGATTCACGCAAAACAGTTTACCAATGAATGCAGGCGTTAGGGGTTTGTTTCTATTTACTGAAGTTCTTTAATATATATTGTTTGTGCGCTCGTGTAGTCTTATTTGCTTCAATGATCGGGAAAAATAAAATCTCGTCTGTCAGTCGCGAGGACTACAACCACCAACGGATCAAATTTTTGGCATTGCCCAACTGCTTTTAACGTCACCGAAATTTCGTGATCAGACTTCCACTCGTCGTCGTCCCCACATCCTCCAAGAGTTTACCCATTTACCGGTGCGCCTACTGCTGTGGCAAGAAATATGTAAAACATACCTTTGAATTAAATGTAGTCTATCGGTAATTATCTACACGATGCTGGTTCTAACATGCCGTACGAACTTTTACACTTGTGCGCGAGAAACGTCTGACGTGGCGGGCTTCTGTGTTGCGTCTGTCCCTCGCCTGCCACCAAGGCGATCCGGTCGACTCTCATTTTCACAAGTGGAAGTCGTGTCGGACTATGCCGTTTGTTGACGGGTTTTCTCGGTGATCTCCGGTTCCCGCCCCCCAGTTACTGACCTAACATCACCCTTCCCAACGTTGAAAACATCGATGACCAATACCCCTTCAGTCACTCCTACCACCTTTGCGCCGGCGCTCTCGAGGTGGCGGGATAGGCAGGGATACCGTGCACTGCCGCTGCAGCGAAACATGCAGATGGAGGAGGCCTTGAGACGGAAAAGGGTAGAGATTGCATGTCATATTGTTGAATAAGTTGTTGTTTACCGTAGCAACGTGTATAAAGTGACTGGTTTATCCAACCATAACCTCATTTCCCAGTACTCCTATAGGAACAGCTGTTAACACTCCGCCATATTAGTACGTGAAAATAAGTTGTTAGTTACCATAGCTACATGTATAATGTTGGTGGTGTTCTCCAACCATAACCTCATTTCTCAACCCGCAGGAACAGCTGATTGCACTTCGATATATTCTTACGTGAATAAACAAAATCAGCTCGACTTCAGTGTAAGTTGCTAATGCTCCATCTGCACTTTCATCTCTGCTGCAGCGTATCTTGCTGGTGCAACACTCGGCACGCGACCCTGAGACCACCGACTTCCTTGTCCTTTCACTCTAGGCCGAGTTCGTTCGTTGCATGTTTGCCCTCTCCCCCTTCGCTTGTCCCCTTCACAGCACCTTGGTCCAGAGGCGCCGTGGGGGATGTCTTCTGCAGGCCGCTTGCCAGGGGTCAAGAGGTCACCGTGGGCGAGGCAGAACTGCGTTCAGCACTATGCTTCTCTTCGGCCAGCACAGCGTGCCTATGTTTCCGGGTCTAGATGGCTGATGAACGCACTGAATAGTAACGTGTTGGTAAGCCTACTACAATATAAAAAAAGTAGATAACCTTGCCCTGCATTTAATGTTAAGGCGGCTCAAGGTAACTTCGGCACTTTTGAAGCGCTTGTTGATTTTCCCTTTGAGGTATCTGTATCGCACAGCCATTTGTTGAAATTAACATACCGTTGTAAGTGAAAACAAAATGTATAGTTTTCACCGCCTCACAAAAGTTAACAACTGAGGCCACAAAGAATTTTTAAAAGTTGGCATTTTATTATAGATTATGTTAGTAAAGGCGAAAATTATTTGTCTCCTTTCGGCTTCGTAATGCTTGGTTTTACCTATTTTTCTGATGAAAACAGTAATGTGATCTTTGAACGATTCTTGCAATGGGTTGGTATTATGTATAGAACCGATATCATGGACATACGCCATTGCTTGCGTATGTCCATGATATCTGTTCTATACAGAAAACAGTAACTTTAGCGAGTGTCTGGGGGGAATTATTTGGTTATCGAAGTAATACAGATAATTTAAATACCTACTCTCAGCAGATGTACCTGTGACCCAGTGCGAGCAAAATATTTTTAAGTGGTCGAACTTTCTTCGTTTGTCATAAAAGCGACGAAATGAAAACTTGTGGATGTAATTTTTTAATTTTTTTCAAGTTTGTTATTTTTTAAGCGGCGTGGAAATGAAGTGCGCTGTTTAGGGACTAGTTTGAAACACGTTTCTTTATCCACGCTAGAAAGCTGGACGACTCTAGACGGCAGGACGTGTTTTATAGCGAGATAGCACACACTCTTCGGTCGCCGGCTGTTTATCACCGCTGTCTCGACATGTTAGGTGTAACATAAACAAGGAAGGCGAGTATGTGTCGTAGCAAGAGTAACGGTCGCTAGTGTAACAGTCGTTGAGGAAGTAAAGTAACCCTAGTCGCCCGCACAAGCGTAGGAGTGGTCACCTTCTGTAACTCGAACGTAAGAACACTTTGTCGCGTTTATTGGAATAAAATAAACACACTGTTCTGTTCAGGTTGTGATGTATTTACTGATTCGGTTACCTCAAAAAGAACTTCAGGTAACTTCTGTACGACAGTACAGTAATGGCAAAATTTTATTTAATTTATGTACGACATATTTAGCCCCAGACCGGTTTACGGAACTTGCTTATCAAAATAACCATAATTATTACATACAAGTTATCCTAGGCTACATAACGTAAATATATTAATTACAATTGGAATATTATGCACTGTAAAACTGACCATCGTTATTAATTTATTTAAAATTAAAAAACATTAAGGAAAAAGTATATGTCAAATTAAAGTAAAACATACAGTACACTGCCACGGCCAAGGAAAAAAAATACCAATAAGAATAGGCCTAGTAACCCGTGAGACAAACAAGTTAAGACTAAGCCTTGAAGTATTGCAGATTCCCTCAGAATCGTGGTCAGTGAGAGTAGTCGTGTTGAGTTCGGCCCCGGCAAATGCGGGCCTTATCTCCCAGCGACCAGCGAGAACGCACACAGATAAAAGGTTCGGACTTTGCGCCGATGTCAACAAGCAGTTTCCACATGCTCGCTTCCTGTCGAGGCTTGATGACCTTCCACAGTTCCAGGAACTGACGGACCTCAGCCCGTCCTGAGATTGGCGACCGCAGCAATTGGCGCATGTGTTGTAATTGGTAGAGACATACATATTACACAGGTTCATTGTTCTTTAGGCTTGAATTCACGGTACTGTGCATTATTTAGTCACGTCCGTTTCTTCATTGGCTGCTGTCTCAATAAGTCTTTGAACTGGGCCGTCAGTGATTGATTGTGCTCTGGTTTTGTTGGAACATCAGACAGTGGACGAATAGACAGGGCTTGAGTAGGCATAGTACAATGGATTCTAGCCTGCAGGTCATTGAATTCGCGAAATTTTCTTGTCTCTAAACATTACGATAATTAGAGATAACGCATAGGTAGAGATAATCGTTTATCGCGGGAAAACTTGACTGTTTGCTGGGTTTCAATGCGCGTTCACCTTATGAAAAGATTACTGGCTTACACTTGTACGTAGATATGTTGTCCTATATGACTAAGCCAATAAGAATGTCGCTATTGAAATATTTGGTGTCTGTTACTGGTCTGCAGTCAGCTACGTTGTGTCAGACGTATATTACACAACCGTACGTGTCATAAGAAACTACAGTGTTTTCAAGGGTATGTTGGCAATTTCGCGATATTCCATCATCTCTACGCATAGACACAGAGCTGAATAATTCGTGTTTTCTTTCAGGCATAAGCTATAATTCCAACAACTGTAAGTTCGTGCTACTTTCACAATTGGTCGCTGACTTAATTAACACCACCTTGAAGTCGACTAGCCAGTAATAAAAGTGTAACAAAATGTGGACCCATTTCACTGTGTCAGCGAGCAGCTAATGAACAGATGTTGTCTGCTTGAGTACACAGATATTCTTGAAGGCTAGCATACAGGTCAGAGAACCCACGAATTTTTCCCGTCACTACACGCATAGGAAGATTTCCTCAATCTGCTTATATTTTTGCCCCACTTTGTTGCAGTGTCTTACGTGCACACCTGCAGCTCAACTTCATGGCTATTGACAGAGTGTTTTTGTGCAGAGTTGTTATTCATTAGACTGTGCCAATCAGTACACGGATGACTGCCACACATCACTTCTGTGATTTGCGGGTTTAACCTCAAGACGCTGGGTGTTAAGACATCCAATCACTGACCACGAAGCAGAGATGCAGGTGCGCACGTAAGGCACTGAAACAAAGTGGTGCAAAAATCTTTTCGCGAAAACTACCGGGCCCTAGTCATTGAGTGTTTTCGTGAAGATTTTATATTGGTTCTGAGTTCTCAGTGCCTGTTTTCGTAAACAGTGTTCAGATTCGTGTATAGAGGTTCGAAATGTAACTTTACCTCAAATGAATCAGCACAATTTCCGTGTCTCTATCCATTATAGTAATTTTCAAACTGCGCTACAATACGTGTGGTATGGACGGCTGTAGAGGCACGAGTATTTTGCGTATTCAACTTGTAACAACCTAGCCTTGTCAGTCCTATGCATGCACTGGCCACAGTCGAATATCCATTGGTAGAGACGGGAAAAATTCGCGGTTTCACCTGCCTGTAGGCTAGCCTCCAAGAATATATGTATGTGTACTCAAGCAAACAGCAGCTGTTCATTAGTTGCTCGGTGACACAGTGAGATGGGCCTACATTTAGTTACTTTGTTGTTATTGGGTCAGCGACTTACACGAGGTGTCAAATAAGTCAAGAACGAATTGCGAAAGAGACACGGACGTACAGTTGTGGAATTATACCTTGTGCCTAAAAGGAAACGCGAATTTTTCAGGTCCCTACCCATTGGCTTCTAACCGTACAAGCAGGTACCACGTGATTTCACCACGAGTTTTTTTTTTTTTATTTATTATCTGGCTTGCAGTCCTCAAATGTGCATCGAAACTACCGTCGTCCGATCACAGCAATAACAGTGAAATATACATTCTTGATATTCAATCTGATCTGGAACCAATACGCGAAATAATTGTGCCGGTAGTTATAAGGGGTTAAACTCCCCAGCTTTGTTAGATGTGAAAATTTCCAGACTTTATTTAACTTCTAACGATCTGTGCAACACAAATATCTTCCAAGTACGCGAAACTGGTGGGGTAGTAATAGTTGCCACCTTAAAAATAGTGGGTATCAGTTCGTGGCAATATTAATTTTCATATGGCGGAAAGATACACAATGGACAAACGAAAATGGTATGTCAAAAGTGGCCTGGTAACCTTGCGCCAATTATAGCTGGAGGATCACTGGCGGTAAATTACTGCGCTGAAATTCGAAGCGTGAGGGTATAATAACAGCGTTATGGCTTCATGTGCAAAGTGGATAAATTAACAAGACGATATTTATTTGACTACGTCCTACTCCAATAATCAACTCGATAGTCGTTCGTCCGCCTTAACATGGATGTGCCGTGTGGGATAATAGTAGGAGCGTTAAACACATTGTTATCTTAATTTCATCAGAGAATTTTTAGATGGTAATCTTTCATTATGTAAACTGTGCTTCCTCTTAATAATTGAGGTACCTGAATACCAAAACATGCTAACTCTAAAAAACATTAATTCTTCTAGAGAGACGAAAATCTATAAATATAAATTTCGATGGTACAGGTTTACAAAAATATCCATATATTAATGGGGACTGATCCCTGTCATATCGGTTTTTCTTATAAATCAGGGAATAGGCACATTGTTTTACTTTTTTCACGCTGACAAGGAAAAGTTTACAGTTTCATTCACTTTTTGGAATCCATATGACATTGTTTCTGTTAATGTTGCGGCCTCTGTAGTCGCTCCTGTAAATAAAGCAATTTTTCCTTTTCAGTTGTTCCCTGTTTCAAAATAATGAATATATTATGAATCCAGCAATTACATAAAATCTATTAGGTTTGTATCTATGCCTAGTCGTGACAAAAATTTTGATACATCGACTGGAACAGAAGTTATCGAGAAGAAACAGATAAATCTAAGGTGGTAGGGATCAATACCCCTTAAACGAAAGTTTTTAAAGAGCCACTCAGTAGTTTTATAAAAAAGTCTGAATATACAACTTTAAAAAATATAGATCTATATAATAATATAACCTGTTAAGGTATAATTTTTGGTAGTCCAGTAATCACCTGCAAAGTGCTTCTTTTTGCGTGCGTAATATCCTGAATGCAAATAAAGATACTGGTGGAAATAGGAGATATGTCACATTCGTAAATTTCTGAGTGAAAAAGATTGACTAGTTATATTGTAGAAGATTTGCGTGCTATTGTTAAGGATAAATTTTAAAACATTCAGAAGTATCTGCTAAGTTTAGCAACGTGACTGATCCCTTTTTCTACGCCAAGCAAATCAATTTTGTGTTAACTCTGTGGATGTAGAAAGCATTGTTCAGAAGTGATGTGAAGATATTTTTCTCAGTGCTAAACATCTAGGACTTAGCACTGAAATGGGTGACATGGCGAGGTGAGTCTGGATGCGGAGGGGAGGGGGGTTAGACGTAGTATAAAATGTTTGATTAATTTAGTTACAGCTTAACTATCGCACATAAATGTAGTCTAAAGAGAATATTTTGTGTCAATTTCCACTTCCAGTAAAAGCGCGTTTTAATAGCGAATTCTTTAGTTACGTAAGCACGGTAGAAGTTCATTTATTCATGGACTTTCATGAAACAGTGAATTTGCTGTTGGTCTGCTGTTCTGCCATGTGGTGAACACGTCTTATCTGGAATTCTACAGACAAAATGGACGGCGGTTACAGACACTAAATAACCGACAGTAATACCAATGGCGGCTCGAGGGTTGTTGGCAGATAGGGCACAAGAGAACTGTACACTCCTGTATACGCGCCGCCGTATACAAATGGCCATGAAATATCCACTGGCTACTTATTGTGTTGTGAGCAGTCAGTAATAAGCGGCACCTACATACCAGCGTGTCAGTGGTTGTAGCGTCAACTAGCGCACAACTATATACAGTTGTCTGCAACTTGTGCCCTCCCTGGCAACAAACTACGAGCCGCCACTGAGTAATATTAATGCGAAACAAAAATGAATGTCGGGAGGCCGGCCTCGAACAGGTGATAAACGGCTTCGTCTCGATGTGGAGAGACAATGGTCGCAACGCCCATCCCGTGTTGTGATATATTCCTCTCACAGTTGTTCCCGAGGTTGGCCCACCTGCGTGAAGGTCACACATGCCGCTAGTGACGTGACGCAACGTCGGAGATGTTCCAACTCGTCTGCCCCTCTCCTCTCCCACCCATGTCTTCCTCGTCGTCCTCCTGGAGACCCCGTGCCACGGTCGACGTCACACACACACCTTGTCCCGTTGCGATCTGGCTCGGACGAAGCAATTATCATAATTCTCCCTCCCTCCGTCCCCTCCTCCATCAACAGCCTTGGTGCCCTTGTTCGGAAACTGCGCTGTAACTTATCGGCTGTTTTTCAATTCCTGCCGGCCTAGAGGTGGAAAACAAGTTCCCGCCTACTGTCCGTCCAAAATAGACTTTCCCGTTGGTGACACTACCGTTGGAAGCCAGTAACGACGAATCCCGCTTGCCGAGATGCGCGAACGCCCACTGATTCGCCAGAGACTGGTCAGTGAGAGCTGACTGAAATCACTGATTAAAGTATAGTGCAACATTCTAAGTTAATGACCTGACTTTCCTGTTGCAAATACACTATTCATGTGGTCTGAGAACAACTGATAGCCCTTGACAAGATTTTAAGTGTCTGCAACTGAGTGAAATTCATTTAAAGTGTTTACAAAGACGACACAAGTTACAGTATGTTACTCGATTATTTTGTTAATTGAAAGTGATAAAAATGCATAGGCCTACAGTTTTTGGTGGGTTACGAGTAGCTGTCAATAGCGAAAAAAGTATGACGACCAATGTCCTAGGCATATATCTCCTGATTCCGACACGCTGACCTGCCAGCAATAGGTAATGGTTTTCCCAGTTGTATGCAGTAAAAAGAAAACCAGTATGGGTAACAATGGTACGGGTATGAAGAGTTATCCTACCCTAATGCTCGGAGCGATTAATTATTACTTCCTTCTGTGAGACACGTCAGGGTGACCGCATAATTTTATTTGATGACTGAATTGCGTGACTTCAAATGAAAGCAGCCGTATTTCTGATTTATGTAGGGTAGTTTAGAAAAAGTCACAAAATACTTGCTCTGTGTGGAGCAGTCAAATGAAAAACGTGTCTGAACTACGACACTGGCAATAACCACAAAGTAAAGAAGCAGATGTGTACGTACGGTATTGAAAGAAAATGGCATGAAAAATAGTTTCGCTAGAAACTCGTGGTTCTAGTAAGAATCAGCTGGTAATAGGCGATAATAAATTAAAAAGTGTAAGGTAGCGGTGGGGTAAATATGGCGTCGTGGGTGTGGTGGAGTACGATGAAGGTTTGAGGGGACGGGGGGAGGGTGTGTGACGATGCCGCTGGAAACAGCCAGCCACTTGCTGCTGGGTAACTGTTCCTGTATGTAAACGAGCCGGGTAGTATGTGTGTGATGTAGCCGTGGTATAGGAGGGGTAGAGAGGGGGACACATCCACCTGCCCCGCTTGGAGGCCGCCCGGCACAGCTCACGGCCACCGCGCCATGCTACACGAGGCGGGCTCGCCAGGCCGTGGCACACGGCGCGGCCCTAGCCGGCATTCCTGCGGGACTGGTTCCTCCGTGCGACCCAGCCCCTCGTCGGTCGTGTTTTATTTTTCTTTTGCGGCCGGGGGCGAGTCACGACCCCGCAAAGGTGCAGCGGTGATGGTCCCGGCGGAGTGACACTGCCGCTGTAAAGACTATGTGGTCGATTATTTTCGCCAAGAAATCAGTGGCTCTACTCGTAGTTCATGTTCTAATGTTAATTTCGTTGAGCAGTCATTGAATTTTTTCTCTCGGGTTCAGATTATCTCTACTTCACCCTGGTAGTCCTTTGAGTACAATTTCATCGTCCTCGTTTATGGTGCATTCGTTAAATCTCTGAGCATACGTGAAGATGTTGGTGACTTCAACGCACTGTTAAGATGGCACTATTACGTAGCATGAACATTTTTTAATAACATGACATACTAACGCGTAAGGAATGCGGAGGAGGCGCCGACGTTTGCTTAGGATGATCTCAAACGCGAGTCAGGCAAGTGTACCAACCTCGGAAAAAAAAAACTCTTAACAACTGCCGATTATGTATAGCTACATGAGAGAACATCCACTTGAACTCTAAGCAAAGACGAAAATATATTTGGGGGGGGGGGGATTTATCTCCCCCCCCCCAAAAGTACTATTGTAGTAAATTTTAAGTATCATATTTATATATGTTTTTTACAGCGTGAGTAAGAACTAACGTTGTTACAGTATTTATGCGCTGTAAAATTTCACGTCACTCGTTCAAAGCAGATACAGTTCTAGGCTTGTTAAATGCCTTCCATTGGCCGACAATGTCGTGACCTGCTTCGTGGAATGCATGTGACCAAAATGTAAATGTTCAACGTTAGAGTGACCAACCAACCTCTTGTAAAATGGTCACACACGTGACTTCACATGATGGAGACCAGGAAAATTCGCGAGTTCATTGACAATTAGACTAACCTTCAAGAATATCTGTCTGCTGAAGCAGACAACAGCTCCTCATTGAGTGCTCGATGATACAACATGAGTGTGCCTGCATGTTATTTCTTCTGTACAGTATAACTGGCTCTACGCTCTCTAGGAGGTGTCATATATGGCAATATGTCAAGAGCCAATTGCGAAAGTGACAAGGACGCAGAGTTAATTGATTTCTAGCGTATTTTCAGAAGAAAACGCGAATTTTTCAGGTCCCTAACACTATAACCCGTTGCTTACTGGCAGAGCCACGACTTTTTCGCGAAAATATTTTTTGCGCCGTTTCGTTCCAGTGCCTAACATGCACATCGTCAGCTATGCTTCGAGGTTATTGGCAGCGTGTCTTTGTTCAGACACGTATCTCATTTAACTACACCAATCAGAATAATTCTATTGTGACAGCATATGTCTGTGATTTGCCAGGAGAACCCTCAAGATACGCCAGAGTGCAAACATCCAATCACTGACCATGAAGCAGAACTGCATATGTATACATAAGTAGGAATCCCTGTTTTTGGTGAAAAGATTTCTGCATCAATCATGTGCATATCTGCAGCTCAGCTTCATGGTCAGTGATTGGCTGACTTTAACTCTCACGTGTCTTAACGTTTTACTGCAAATTACGGACGTATGTTGTACGCAGTACCCTTATTCTGATTGGTGGAGTCACATAAGAAACGTATTTACACAAAGACACTCTGCCCATAATAAAGAAGCAGAACTCCAGAGGTGGAACTAAGGTACTGAAACATGTTGGTGCAGAAATATTTTTGCGACAATCAGGGGTTCCTACACAAAAGACAGCACAAGTAGTTTCGCCATAAAATTGAGGCTTTTCTTACTGGATGTGGATGCAGGCAGATCTCTCCTCGCGCTTGGACAAAGCGAAGTTGCGGGCCTGCCAGCGTCTACACTGGCGGCGTAGCTGGCGCAGAGCCCAAGGCTTCGATGTCCATGCGTCCAGGCAGGTGGGAGGGGTCTCTTGCGCGTTGTGCATACCGTCTCTAAGTAGCGTGTGTATGCATGTCGGCTCTGGCATGCCTTTACCCTTCTCCACCCGCGGCCCGTTTGTGTCGATCCAACACCTGACCTTGCTCGCCTCAGCGAACACCATATGCTAATCTTCACACTTCCCCCGGAATACTGACAATGTTTCCAGATATTTCTTATAAGGCCTGTGTCTAGTGCACAATATAACTGCCAGGGGAAAAAGTATACCTACTGCACGAGCTACCTCAATCAATTACTCGGAAAGAGAAAACATTAACCAGGACTTCTCTGTACCGTGAATAACCTATATATGGCCCATTGATATGCAGTTAGTGTTTGGAGGGATTATGTCCAATGGCTGATATGCCGATCACCAGTTTAAATCGGGAGGGAGATACTGGGGGCCTCCCTGGGCAAAACTGCTAATTAAGGCAACATAGTGATTGAGCTGAGATCTGTCTTCGAGGGTCGTTTACTGAAGTCACGGAGCTGAGAAGCTGGTCTCTTGAGTACTTGGACGCTTGTAAATTTTCTGGTTGTTGGCACGCCTGTAGCTGAAATTTCGCCCTACCCGCCCGACACTCGCGAGTTTTCGTAAACGCCTAAGATCGAAGAAAATTACTAGAGACCGGAAAAATTTGCGGATTCACTGACCTGTAAGCTAGAATATATTTGTACTCAAGAAGACAGCAGCTGATCATTGGTTGCAATCTCACAAAGTGAAGCCACATTTTTGGGTCTGCGTTCAGATTTCCTCAAGGAGGTGTCAAATAAGTGGTCGGCCATTTTCGAAAGGGACACTTAAGTACAGTTGTTCGAATTCTAGCTTATGCCCAAATGAAAACGCGAGTATTTCAGGTCCGTAACAATTACTTAATTTCAGAATGATTCTGAGGTCCTTTATCTGTCGAAGACTGCACCGAGGTTCAAATGGTGCCTCGGAGTCTTACGTACTGCTCCACGTAATCGAAGTTACTGTGGGTCATATGCACCCAGTATTACTAGGCGATGGCGTTGGCAATTGTCATGCGTTACTCAATCGAAATCTTCCTATACGTAACCGATGCGCACAACGAACCACGAGTTACGTGATAGTCGCGCGACCGGCATTCACCTAACGGCACTTTCGGCAACGGCAATGACCACGGCTACTGAAGAATTGGCCGACGACGAATGCATAATGCATCGCTTTCCAGAAGGTGCCCTCTTTTCAACGTTGGCAAGCGGAGTGAAGTGAAGAGATCTTGGTCAGCACTCGTCTTGGTATTTAGAACAAATGAGGGGTTACATGGTGAATGTGGCAGCGCCGAAATTAAGGGGCGGGGGAAACGTGAGGCCCCCGAGAAAACCCACTGACCATCGTCCGGCACGATTCTCACGTGCGAAAATCCGGGGCTGCACCCTGCCGGGAATCGAACCTGAATCACCTTGGTGGGGAGCGAGTGCTTTAGCTACTTCAGCAAACGTGGCTCCTTTGACAAAAGGAAATTTTGAGGTTTAGTGATAGCGATGTTAAATTTAAACCAGAAATTGACTATACATGTTGACAAAAGCTTACGAGGGCAGCATAGGTAAGACAACATTTCAGCTCACGTACGCACAACGCATAACCCCTAGTACTGTACACCGGTGACCAAGGAGGGTAAATAGCTGTTAGTAAGCGAAAGCTGCCATTTGGCGTAAAAAATAAAATATGAAACAGTACGCATAACCTAAACCATAACGAATTCACTTCGTTGTGGTTTGAATGTACTTGTTCAAAATATCTAAGAAAATAATACTATTATTTTAATTTCAAAATAGCGTAGGGGAATTTGCTGCGGATGTCGCATTCAGCACAATATCAAACGGGTACAAAATATTTATGTTTTTTTGTTTGCGCCATCTTAAAACCTTGAACGGCATTACAGGCGATCATCACACTCTTGGTGATCGACACAACCCGGTCACGTGATTGAAGAAAGCTACCATACTCCAGCTCGTGAGTTTATGTTAGCTCCCCATGTTCTGCTTCTCTTCTCGTTTGCGAGTAACATGTGGTCCTCGGGACCTGTCTGTGTCTCTGTCTCCCAGCTGGGTAATTGTTTTTATTGTTGTTTTTTTATTTACTAGTGATTCATATTCATTTTTAGAGCATCAATAATCAATATATATATATATATATATATATATATATATATATATATATATATATATATATATATATATATATGTGTGTAATTTCAGATGATTGGGTTGTTTTGTTTGGTCCACCGTTGGTTCTTGTTGGCTGACAACGTATTTTTATTTTTCTATCTCACGAATACAGCTTTTCATGCTTCTTGTTTGGTTATTTAGTGCGATATTTGCGTCCATTTTGCATTTTCTCCGCATTTTTTGACACTTTTTTTTTTAAATATTTATGTTTTGGTTTATTATTTATCCTAATGAGCTGGGCAATGATGAAACACCATCGAATGTTTAATGGAAAGTCGACAAGCGTATGTCGTGATTCAATATTCTTAGTACCAGGGTCTGCTGTTGCCGGGGGTATCGGAGCGATGGCCAGACCGGCCATTAGGTTACGTAAAGGTCATCTCACTGCATACGTAACTTCGGAGAGACACCTTTATTAGCACGTGCCGACCGCAGATGTATATCAGGACAGCTTCGGTCATCCCGAGTGTCGCAAGCTGTGATCAGTCCGTTGGCCCGCATAACTCCGCGGATGAATACACAAGTCGCAGGGAAACTGAATCGCGTGTTGCTAGAACTTCAGATTTTTTTTTTATTTCGTGTCCGATGACTTACGCGCTCGGGGTCTGTATTTTTATTAAGGAAAGAAACTTGTAAATAATTCAATAATATCCACAAAAACTTGCGTTCGTTGGTGGACTGAGAAGGGAGTATATAAAGGTACTCATAATTTCCTAACAGTGATGACCACATCTCGCGGTATTAAAATTTTATGAATGTTTATTTGCTCACGTACGTGTCTTCGAACAGCAGTAAGCCTTGGTAGAGGTTCACAGGTAAAAGAGGAAATGGGTATGCCAGGACCTTTATTATGATCTTTGAAAGAACTGTGCAATGGGAGTGCATGACTGGATGTATTTGCTTGGACATACTCCATTGCGAAATAAATGACTGTCAAATGAAAACTAAAAATAAGACAAGAAAACATAAATAAGCAGAGTATGCTTTAGTCAACAAGATACATGCACAACACGAAATTCCAAAACTGGAATCGGGTCAAATAAAACGAGGAACAAACAGAAAATAAATTAAACAAAAATAAAAAAGAAACCTTAGTTGGCATGCGACACAACGATGAGACGAAACAAAAACACAGTAGATATCAGACACTAACATAAATACGGCAAACGACACAACGATGAGACGAAACAAAACACAAAGATATCAGACACAAACAGAAAAAACAACAAACGACACAAACGATGAGACGAAACAAAAACACAGTAGATATCAGACACTAACATAAATACGGCAAACGACACAACGATGAGACGAAACAAAACACAAAGATATCAGACACAAACAGAAAAAACGACAAACGACACAAACGATGAGACGAAACAAAAACACAGTAGATATCAGACACTAACATAAATACAGCAAACGACACAACGATGAGACGAAACAAAACACAAAGATATCAGACACAAACAGAAAAAACAACAAACGACACAAACGATGAGACGAAACAAAACACAGTAGTTTTCCAGACAGTCATTGGTTTTTCAGTCTCCTCATCAGTCGCACTCGTGTTCCTGAACCCCGTGTCTCTACCTGAAGACGGGAACAGATTCCGGTTCCCAACACGTCGTTAATACTGACTGTCTACTTTATAATCTTGCATGTGTTTTGTTTTCGAAGATAAATACACCGTGAACACGTATAACAGTTTTATAAATAAATGCATATTTGTAACCCATTGCAGCTCAGTTCAGCGGCCAGGCAGGTGGGCCCCTTATTTGGTATTTGGTGGTCTGTGAAAAAAGGGAGTGTACTGATTTTTGCTGCATAAACTTTGAGCCGAGAATCAAAACGTGAGGATAGAAAATCATGACAGTAGAACTACCAAATAAGCAAAGTCACTCGTTCTTCGATTAGACTGTACATATTAGAAGAACACGCGTTCCGTAGATTAATTCTAGGTCAGGTTGACCGTGTACTATAATTTCTGTAATTGAACGACGTCCGTTTTTAACACACCTGAGGCTAGATTGTGCCACCTGTTTGTTTAGTTACAACCAATGGATAAACATTCAGTTGTGGCCAAAGCGTGTATAGGACTGAAGAGTCTCGGCTGATGCATTCACGCACTTGTAGAATTAATGTATGCGTGCAGTGTTTTTGTCGTTTATTTACGTACGGCGTTCTCTCAAAGGTTGGTATTTCCATTCGGAGGTCAACCCATCGCCAGAGCTCACTATCGCCAGACATGGTCGAGGTGCAGAGAACACTAGGCACAAATGGGCAGTGATATTCAAAAAATATTCAACCCACATTTCCATTTAGGGTAAACCTACCCTACCTCGTGATTCCAATGCTTCGAACTTCAGTACCAGAAACATGTTAATAATTGTGTGATCTTATATGTGGAACATTGTCATTTATTGCCGAAAGTACACATGCCTGCTCTCTGTTGGTAACCTGATCAACTCGGTGTACAGACCCTTCCTAGTTTTGTGAAGTCTGCAATGTGGTTCTTCACTATATTAAGGTATTTGACGATATATGGCGAGTTGTCCATATACTTAATAAACTTACATGTACGTAGGAACCTAAAAAATTCGCATTTTCATTTATGCACAAGCTACATTTCAAACAACTGTAGGTTTGGTGTCATTTTCGCAGCTGGCCCTTGAATTTTTAACACCTCCAGTCAATAATAAAGAAACCTCTGCACTCAGACCCAATAATGTGGCATCACTTTGTGAAAGAGCAACCAATGAGTTGACGTGGTCTTCTCGAGAACAAATATATTTTTGGAGAGACTAGCATACAGGTCAATGAACCCGCGAATGTTTCCGAGTGCTATATAGGCCTATATGTGCAGAGGAATCTGAAAACCATGTTAAATTGATAACCTCGTATTGTAACATAGTTTTAATTTAACCATAACGAGTATTTCGTGTATTAATCTGGTAGCAGTCTAGACTCCTCAGTCCTATACACACACTGACCAAAGTCGAATATCCATTGGCTCCTAACCATACAAGTGGGTAGGTAGCCCCACGAATTATTTTATTATTTACTACTGGCTTACAACCTACAAAGGTGTATCAAAACAGCTGTCGTCTAATCACGGAAGTTACAGTGATATACTGGTTATTGATGTTCAACCTGACCTACAATCTATACGCGAAATCTCGTGTCTCTCTAGCTATACTACGATGTTCTTTGTCGATTTGAGGTTGGACTTTTTTTTGTATAACATTGTCCGATACCCCTGGCTGGGATTGTTCAAGCAAGGACCTGTTGGGGGGGAGGGGGGCACCCCAGTGCGAACCGGGCTTCCCCCGACCCCCGACGACAAGGCGCCGATTAGATTGCCCCGCCCGACGCGACGTTCGTCAGTCGCCGCACGTCAGGCGGGCGCGATAGCCGGGCACTGCGCGCGTCGTGAGCGCGACGGGGCGTTGACCCTAGAGACCGTGAACTTTGACCGCCGCCGCGTTCACCGAGGTGCGACCCGCCCTTCTAGCCTCGGATCCCATGTTATAGCGACACCAGCACCTCCTCCTCCCATTAGAATTTTCTTCTCCCGCGAATTCGCAAGCTCACCGGTGTACACCGGATGTTCGTAAATGACTGCTTTGCTCCCAACCGGTTGAATCGATGCATCCACCGGTTCAACCGACCCTGAAAATCCGGTGAGTTGGTGTATGCGCGCCGGAACTTCCACCGGTGAATTTTTTAAAAAATGCAATATCGCAAAAGCGTTTAAAATAACTTAAGATGATTCTGGAATGTGGTTTCAAAGAAGGCAAACTTCACTATATGTTTTTGCATGGAGAACATTTGTATTTTTAAATATAGGCTATAATTACTGCAAAAATTAATTATTTTTTTAATTTGCAAATTTCAATTTTACCCTACATTTTACTATTGCATATGATACCAATGTGTTCAGTTTGGATTTCTATCGCGGGTTCAATACCATTAGTAGATTCATCCCATTTTATTCGTAACGGAAAATTTAAAAGAAAAAAAGCGGCAACCTGATCCGATTGGCACAGTCAAACGAGAGACGCCTTTGCATGAACGAGACACTGCCAGTAACCTTGAAGCAGAACTGCAGATGTACACGTAAGGCGCTGAAATAAGTTGGTGCGAAATTCTTTTCGTCAAAAACTAGTGTATGTAGTAGTTCAGCTTCATGGTTAGTATTGGATGTTTTTTTTAAATCTCAGAGTCTTGGGGGTTCTACCAGCAAATCACAGACGCGTGGTGTCGCGTCATCTTCCAAAGTCACAAAGTCACGCTGCCAATAACCGCGAAGCAGAGCTGCAGATGTGCACATAACGCATTGAAACAAGGCGCTGACGAAAGATTATGGCGAAAATGTCCAGTTACGCAGAGTTGTCCGGGGAAG
This sequence comes from Medauroidea extradentata, assembly GCA_003012365.1. Classification (NCBI taxonomy): domain Eukaryota; kingdom Metazoa; phylum Arthropoda; class Insecta; order Phasmatodea; family Phasmatidae; genus Medauroidea; species Medauroidea extradentata. Next base: position 29,630 of record PNEQ01060587.1, on the reverse strand, counting down.
GGCGAACACAGTTCACGTTTAGGACGGCAGGACGGAAGTTGTTGCTCCATTGTTATCAGCGTGCGCGATGGACGTCGGCGTGGCGTGTCGCTACTGTTTTCCCCGGCGATCAAACTGTGCTTGTTGACAATGCGATAGCAGACCTGCACACTGACCCCGTCATACACTGACCTCCCACATCCACTCTCTCTCCCTTTCCCTGATACTTCCAGGTCAGCGCCCCAACCCCCTCGTTCTACAAGCTTGGTACCAAGAGCTGAGTGCAGATTGTCTCGGAGATTGCAGTGCAACTACAGTCTGTCTCATGTAAGTGTTAACTCCTGCAATGAGCGTTACTGATTTCGTGAAATATTGTGAACATACGCCATTACGGTGCTTTGTCGTCACAGAAAACCAAAAATGAACCAAAAACCAATAAAGGAAAACAAGCCACATTAGCTGTAATAAACACATACATAAATCATAAAAAAAAAAAAAAAACGAAAGGAAATGTACTAAATCACAGAAAATACAAATAAAAACTGAGATGTATACAATTCCTTAAATACATTTTAAGGTTTTATTATTTATGTATGTGTTGTCTACAGCCGATTTGAATTGTTAATTCATTTGTTGTTTCTTTTGTTCACTCTTCGTTTTGTGAGACAACATACCAAAGCAATGGTGTTTGTCTCATAATATTTCACCAAATCAGCTACCGTTCCACTCGCAATATCAGACTTGTTATTGTCCTTACCAACAATTTGGCATTCACAAATTAAAAATGTTAAGTTCAGAATGGAATGACTATTGAAGGGAAAAGTGAAGTTACGAGATTTTTGTCACCGCTGAAGGTCTTGTGAGAGGTGGTGCGAGGAGCAGCGTCAGAATGAAGGGGCGGGATAAACGGACACAAACAGCACACGTCAAATAAACTCACACTAACGGAGTCCAGTCCGCCGGCAAATAGTCTAATAACTAGATTCACTTACTTTTGGCGACTGTACCGCAGTATAGTTTGTCTCAAGTTAGAATTCAACTTTTTGACAGTTCTGAAGACTATGATGTCTTTCAATTTATACGGGAAAATACTGTTAATTTTTATAAGTTACACAGTTTGAGACACATGTGAGTGTGTTTGTGCAAAAACCACTTGTGGCAGAGGAAATCAGTGCTTATTTCGTGGAAATAGCTGTAAAAAGAAATACCAACACAACTTTAAAAAATTGGAATTCTTATATGAGGCGGACTACATAACCTTATTCTGACTGGCGAAGTGAAGTGAAAAATGAATTTCTACATATATAAATAATAATGAAGCAAAAATTCAGAGTTTCAGGCAAGGAAAATTTAACTTGTTGATGCAGAAATCTTGTCGTGAAAATCGGGGGTCCCTACTAATAACGTGAAATGTGCAGGTAGAATTTTATGTGAAATAGATAGGCTATATATTGTTAATGATACATTCCCTAAATTTTCATGGGAACACTGCAAAAATTTAGTGTTTGGTAGATGATTTAAGGACTATGTACCCAAATGTGTGAAGCTGGGCACTTGTGCATTATGCAAACCTAATCTTAAGGTACTTTGATGTCGCAGTAATTTTACCGTAAATAATCTTTTAACAGATATAAAACGTCTTAAAATGAGGATGCATTCAAAGTAAATTTTTACTTTGTATTTGTGACTTAATTATTTCACACAGTTTGTGATACAGACGCGAATCATTTCTATACTATCAGTTTTCTTTCGTTTCATAACATTTGTGAGATATTGACGCTTTGGTGGCAGGCAAGAGCATGTCCTTCAGCACGAAGAATGTGTGTCGTGTCCCGACGTGCAGGTGTCTGGCTGCGTGGACGACGAACGCTATTGTGGGCGAGCCACGCGCCAAGCTAACACCGGCTTACGACGACTCAGCACTCGGCCAGCTTATTGCCGGGTTTACAAGGCATGGTCGCAGCTGCGCCCTGGCCGCCTACGTCGACAATCAAACTTCTTTTCGGAAGCGGCGGGTGGGCGCGGCGCGTGATCCAAGGGGACGCAACGCAGATAGCAATGTCCTCCATGAAGGTCGCCGCCTCTTTGAATAGGCTACTCGGTCGTCCAGGGGTTCGTCCGTCCGTGTCCCCGATGATCGGTCACCTACTTCGTCGTTTTACACTCTAAACTAAGAGGAGTGTGCACCGATTCGAAATTTCCGCGTTTGCCACGTGGGAACAGCGGAGCGATAAGAGCCAGGCAAGGACGCCCATCTTATATACTGAAAAAAAGGGGGGGGGGGGACTAGATCACAATATATGGTTATGTCAACAGGAAAGGATGTAGTCTGTACATAAATTTGTAGCCACTGGCATATTTCGAAACCTAAAACCGCGTAGATAACGACACTTATCAAACTGCAAATAGTTTGCTATAGTTTTATTACAAATCAAAACTAAATACAATGTGGAACATATGTTAGGGGGGCTCAGGCCCCACCCTGCCCCCGCTTATAGGCGCCCATGAGCCAGAGTACCAGACTCGACGAGATTCATATCGCCTCTATTCGCAGCGCGCCAAACTAGCGTGCAAGGTTTTCATTGTAGTCTTGTTCTTATGGGACTTAAAGTGGCGACCGTAACATGTATGAAGTGAAGGCGAACGCATGCTTCTTGTTTTGCACTTTACGAATTCATGAGGTATTTTCAGAGCTACGCCAGTTTATAGAAACGGTTTTTAGCAATTTTGAGGTGCCCAAAATAATCATTTTTCCAACAAGCGTGCTGGATTTTTAAAATTATTGTAGCGTAATTTCAAGTGTGTGTTATTTTAGTTGATAAACGCAATATGAATAAGTTAAACGGGTTTGCGTAAAAAGAATACGCGTGACACGCTGCAACTCCGCCCATGCACCTTGCGAGGACTCCACTTAAAACAAGTTGGTGTTAAATTCTCTCCACAACAAATCTGTTGGTTCTTCGTATGAGTAACTGTAAGCATAGCCTACGCCCTGAAACAAACTTTCTTGACCAATATGTGTTAGGGTGGCCATCTGCCCAGAGCACAGAACTATGCAGAGCTTCGTCGTTACAAGATTATTCTAAAAAACTACTCAGCTTTCGTAAGTTAACATTACCTAGGAATAGCATTAAACACACGTGTGTACCCATTTAAGGTTCGTCGGTTATCTCTAAAAATTATTTTTACGCTGGCGAGTGAAGTGTTTTTGTGATGCTTTTTAGGTATGAAAATCTTGGCGTAGAATATTTTGAACGATGTTTTTAATCAGTGGCGGATTTAAGGGGGTGGCTACCGGGTCCCCTCCTCCCAAAATCGTGTTCAATATTATGTAGTCAAAGTATGACCAATCGCCTCAGGGAAACTCACTGTAGTTTTGTTCTATGATGATCCAAGTATATTTAACGTGTTCTACTTATAAGTATGTTATTTTTAATGTTCTGTATCAGTAAACAACCACACTTTTCAGATGCTGGTATTTTTACAATCCATAAAATCACGTAAACCTCTCCCAAAATGTGATTCAAAATCTGCCAATGTCTTTAATATTACGTCGTAAAATGATAGGGTCACTACTGACATGCTAGTTGTCGACGAGATATGTACGCCACTTCATTTACTTGCGTCTAGAGGCTAGGGTGAGCCCTTTCTGTGCCGTCCTTATCACTTCCGCACAAGTATCGTAAACGCACAACACGTCCACACAAATGTTATGCGATTGCGTTTCCAATTCGATGTAAAGCAACAATCAGAATCCTCTTTTTTTCTCGTTAATATAGGTCTAATTCTTCCGGATAATATACATTTTCTGGAATGTGGAGCGTTTTGTTAGCAGTCGGCCAAACGTTTTCTCCTCTTCTTCGCTGTCGGTGAAAATAAAAACGGGAAAAACTTCAATACATTGTCCGCGCTTCACAAAAAATGCTGCCTTTCTACATTCACTGCCTGAGGCTTTCTGAAGAGACTCGTTCCAGCAGTCTTTTATACGGCCGCTTGTATTGGCCTGTAGTTGGTTGTATTTTTATCTGTAATTTGACGATTGTCGATGAGTACAAATGCTGGGCCGAAGAAGATAGAGGGGGATAAGTGCACCAATTAATTTTGAAGGAATCTCCATCCACTTCATTTCCCAAGTGCCCACCCTACGTCTAATAACAGTGTTGTCAACATAAGACTATCTTGTATTTCCCGCTGTGGGCCGATGTAAAGTCTCAGTTGCAATGCATTACACTGAACGTATGTTCGAGAATTTTTATTTTACTAGGAGGTTTACCACAGTTTCAAAGTAATCGATGATTTAATACAAGTCTACAGGCAGACATGCAGAAACTTTTGACCGTATCTGGAGCTTTTGAATATCCGCCAGTTATTAACTCGGGTAAATGTGTCTGGTAAATAGTGAGATGGTAAAAGGTTAGTATCGTATTCTGGAGGACCCGGGTCAAAGCCCATCACCGGCCTTCTTTATTTCGGTTATCCATGTTTTCCCGAAATCGCTTCAGGCGAATGCAGGGGTGGTTCCTTAATGTATGCCATGGCCGATTCCTTTCTCAGTTCCTGTCCTTGTATGCATTTATGTGTCACCGTCTCTAACGACGAACCGTAAATAACTGTACTAATGCAGTGTTATGGTGTTAAGTTTGTTTAGCTGGACGACTAGAAATCGAGAAAGCTTCGCCTAGTTTCGAGATACTATAGGCCTACACTGTCAATTTCGTTGAATGAATAATTTATATCAAGTCAAGAGTCAGACTGTGAAATAGTTTCGCACGCTGAACTTACGCTGTACACGAGAAGATTTCGTGAGAAATAAAAAAAAACATACCTAGTTGCAAAGTTCATCTATGCGTTATTTTAAAAACGTATAGGCCTACATTCTTGTATTAACACTGTCGCTTCTAGGTTTCATGAATGTAACTACACGTTCGAGGAGTTTAAGTTCCGTTCACCTTGCCGAATAAGAGGTAGGAACTATGCTTTGATGCACACACAAATGTAATTCTCTTGTCGAAAGGCGCTTGGAAGTCCTTCACTTGCGGGCAGCCGCATGTGCAAGGCTAACTCTATGAATCCTCTTGTGATGGATACCATTATCTAGGGACGAGTTAATGGCGTTGGATAGCTGCCAGTTACTGTCGGTTTGGCAAAATTGTTGGAGCTGGTTCTTTCTAGTTCAAAGGAATAAAAAAGTCCTCATTTACACACTAAATCGGCTGTTAATATTCACATTCTACCATTGGATTTTCACTGATTCCGAATTGAACAGTTCCCACAAGTAATATCAGTAAAAACAACCGTTGATCGACGCATATTCACTTATTCATATTTAAAGCGCTGATTTTCCATAAGTTAATCAGTAGGGAGACCTGCGAAATTAGTGTTATTAGGCCTATATGTTGACAGACGAGGCTTCTCCAGAGCATAATCTGTGATTCCATTGGCCATAGCTTCTAAGTGATGTCATTAACGTGTGTTATCGCTAAGGACACAGGTTTTTCGCGAAAATAATTTTGCCGCACTTTGTTTCGGTGCCTTACGTGCACATATGCAGTTCTGCTTCGTGGTCAGTGATTGGAGATTTTAAATCTCACGAGCCTTGGGATTCTACAGGCAAATCACAGACGTGTGGTATTGCAGGAACGTTACTGTAACTGGCTCAGTCAAATGAGATACGGCTCTTCACACAGACACGCTGCCAATAACCTCGAAGCAGGATTGTACATGTGCACGAAAGGCACTGAATCAAACAGGGGCAAAATTATTTCTGCGAAAAACAGGGGCCCCTAGTTATCGCTGTACGTGAGGTTGATCACACTGCCATTGAACTTCTAACTATGGGTCACTATCCCGACCAAGCCACGACATTGTCGGCCAAAGGCAGGGGAGGATCTAGGGAGCCAGGGGACCCGCACCGTTGACCTTTTATCTATAGTTTATCCTCAAAGCATTAAAATTTTTTAAAATAGTGCATTCCATTTTTTTACTTAAGGAACGCCTCAAATATCACAATTTTGCACCTTAAAAACTATTTGGGGGGAGGAGGGGAGAACACCCGAACCCCAATTTTTGACTTGGGGTGTGGGTATATCTACTTTTTTTTTTAGGAATTTCTCCCCCCCCCCCAAAAAAAAATCTTAGAGCTGGATTCCCTCTAGCAAAAAGGAGCTGATGAACTATCCTACAGCTGTTTCGTTTCTGGACTGAAGTCAGAAAATAACGTGAATTTCGCGTGTCTATATTAATTAAGCACGTTTTAATAATTTAATAATTTTATAAGGTGGGATACAAATCAAGCAGGACTTTCTTTAAGGTGGCCGCACGTCCTAGGCCCCGAGCCGTGTGTAGAGCTTCGGCTGACTCAAGTTTATTCAACAACTACTCAACATACGTGAGTGATGTCTGCTTAGGAATAGCAGTCAAAGAATTTCTTAAGCGCGTACGCCCTTTTCAGGTTCGCTGGTAACTTTAAAGCTTACTTTCTCGAAGCAGGAAATGTGTGTTTTTGCTGTCATTTCATGGCATGATAATGTTGGTTAAGAACATTTAAACGTTGTACGTAAGGACCCTGTTTTTTTTGCGAAAAGAATTTTGTCCCACTTTGTTTCAGTGCCTTACGTGCACTTCTGCAATTCTGCTTCATTATTATTGGCAGCGTGTCTATGTGAAGAGCCGTATATCATTTGTCTGAGCCATTTACAATAAAGTCTCTGCAACACCTCACGGCTGTGATTTGCCGGTAGAATCCCAAGGTTGGAGAGAGTTAAAATATCAAATCACTGACCACGAAGCAGAACTGCAGATGTGCACGTAAAGCACTGAAACGAAGTGGGGCAAAATTCTTTTCGCGAAAAACCAGAGTCCCTAGTTATAGGTGAATACATTCCGTCACCAGTGAATGTCTCATTAGAGGCACGTTGTCGACGAGAAGATTGCACAGTGACTTGCGCCTAAAGACTAAAGTGAGGCATGATGAGCATAGTGTGTCGACCTTACCGCCTCCTATCACCATGGTCTCAGAAGCGCCAAACACTCCACCTAGGCGGCTAAATCAACAAACTGCTCAAATTCGCCGAGTACTTATCGCGACGTGTACGTGTCGGGACTCGAGGCTGTCTTGCCCGTTCGACGTGAAAGGTCACGATCAAGACTTTCTCGACGAGAACAAAGAGGAAGAAAGAACACGCAGCGACCTCGCGAGAGGCATTTGTCCGCCGGAAGGGAAGGAGGATGTAAGGTTTACGAGGCGAAGGATAAGAAGGGAAGAAGATAATAAAATATCAAGACAGGTTATAGAATATCCCGTTTCCCGCCCTTCTAGGAAAGGGCTCGAAGGCCAGGAAAACGGCCGTCTACATTTCGTATTCCATCGTTCACGGAAATCCTTGGATTTTTCTTGTGGCGGGCTTTAACGACAGACGCGATAATTTCATGTAGTCAACTGAAACACAATTTTTGCAAGCTTCAGAAAACACACTTCAATAAATGTTTCTGTAGAAAGAAGAATATAAGATCAAAATAACGCGTCTGTCTTATGACACTTAGCATCAATGGTAACGATTTTAATGTGTGCAGTCGATTAACAGGCTAAAATATCAAGAAGCTAGTAGCCGTGAAGAGAGGTAAAACAACTGGAATTACTTTGTAAACAGTCAACAATGATTTTGAAAACCTCATATTTCAGTTAGTCACGATTAACGAAATAATGCAAAACGACTCGTGTTAATTACGAGGAGAGTAGCTGTTGCAAGAAACAAATAGAAGTTGTTTGCATATTTAATGGTTTATTATTATTTTATAGCACAAATTCGTGATTTGACGACAATGGTTATTAAACTCGGGGTCTAAACATATAAGCCTACCTTGCAGTGTAAAATAGGGAATTTAGTCTGAATGTAAATCATCTGCGTGTTTATATGTCGTTCACGTTGAAACTCTTGAGCCTAAGGATATTTATTTTAGGCTTGTAACAAAATAACGACAACTACGCAATTTTCTGTGTATCGTAGAAAAAACAACTCTTATGGTTACCCTCCTCTGGAGCAGGATAAGCTGCTGTTAACAGACGAAACTTGCTATTTAGCGCGAAAAAAAACCTGTAATCATTAGAAATAACAAAACCACAATGTACTGAGACTGAATGATTTGCGTTCAAATACCCAAGGAAAAAGCGAAAACGAATTTATGTAATACTGTACAAATCAAATTACTTTAAAATGTACTACGGACGTCGTATTTAGTAAAATATTTAACAAATGTAAATTATAGGTAGGTTTTTTTTTCGCCGTCTTCAAACTGAGTTGCTCGTAGCCGTTTATATATAACCTGAGGCGCTTATGAAAATTCACAAATTTCAAATTTTAAAGGTCCGTAAAATTATACCCCAGGTAAGTTAACCGTGTTCAAAATTTCAGCTGTTAGGATAGCCTCTCGATCGACTACTAAAACTAATATTAGACTATATTTAAATATAAATATAATAACGCGTAAAGAATGCACTGCGGATGTAACATTTAGCAAAATATTTATCAAGTAGAAAATATACACTTTTTTTGTTTGGATCTCCGTCATCTTAAAATCTTGATTAGCATTGCATGCGTTCATCAAATGCCAGTAATCAACAAAACCTGGTCATGTGATTGAAATAACTAATTCTACTCCAGTGAGTTAATTTCATAAGCGCCTCTGTGGTCGACAGAACCATTCCACGTGGTTGATAGGGAACCTACCTTACACCAGCTAGTTACTTCCGTATATGGGCGTGACAGTACGGACGCGACCACGGACCACTGAGACGTGGAGACGCAGTGGTATTGGGCCCGCCGGCTCTAGGGGCGTGGCCACCCGCGAATCAGATCAGAGGGCGTGTCCCCACGGTGCCGTAGCATCTCAGTCGCTTTGCCCTATCTCTGGGCGCTCACTGCAACAGGCACTCGTAACTCGAATTATGCTCCTTCCGAAGATTACCGAAGCTGAGAACTACGCAATGAAATATAAATTCGATTAAATGATAACACATAGAGAGAGCCACGGTTTTGTGGTTAAGAGTGTGTGGTAGAGATAAACTCTAAAAACTCCATTTTAAATATACACACTATTCAAAGTCAATTTGGAAAAAACAACGTACAAAAGAATTCTAGATACTGATATTAGCCAACTTTATCAGCAAACATTTACTCAGAACGACGAATTTTTTAATCGTAATCTGTTCCGCCGCAATTAGATGTACGAGATAACGGCTCAGAGATTGTTCTTCGGAAATAAGTTACTCGGAAAAAATTTTGCTCAGAAAGTTGGCTAGGTTTGCTGTTTTTCGATTTTTTGCAAATTGGCTTCGAGAAACCTATAGTTATAACTCTCTCTGTATTGGCCTATATGTTCTCTGCGCTGCATCACGCATTCGAGAAGGAAACGTAAGATTTTCGTACATGTCATTACCGTTGTTTATACCAATAAAAATCTTTGTTCCCTTTTCGGTTTACTGTAGGCTACATCTCCCAACACTTGTTTTCCATTTCCTCTAACTCGTAGTACAAAAGCGTCACAACGTTAACGAGGAAATTATACCTTGAACATTGAACATAAATATACTGTGCATATAATTAATAGAGATTATTAGTTCATTGCAACACCTCTTAGGCATATAGCCTACCAGTGTCCTCATCAAAGTAGGTACTGTACAAAATTACATCAGTAATTTTCAGCTTTGTCGCGTCCGCGACGCGAATAAAGTATAAATACTTTCTATTCGGAAATCGTGTAGCGCACGCTGTTTTAGTCGCACATACGTCATAGATGTCTCGACGTCGATTGGCTGGCAAGTTATTTTATTCGCGTTGCGTCCGCCGCGGCGCCATTGTGGTTCCGGCATGGAAGGCTCGACAGGACTTACAAATCTGTATTGCAAAAGTGGTTCTTTGTACGACACTTATTACGAAACTTCGTCATGATTCGAACTGCCACACCTTACGTGCCCGTTCTGCGCAGACCTTTCAACTGACCTTCCTTACCCTGTCTCGAGTAACGTTTAGTTTAGGTTGGTTTAAGAATGCCTGCTATTTAAATGTAAACACATGCCAAATAGGCTACGTGTAAAGAATATACTGTGGATGTTGCATTTCGCGAAATATTTATCACGTAGAAGATATGTAAGCTATTGTGGATTCCCGTCACTGCAGGCGGTTATCAAATCCTGGTAATCGACAGAACCTGTACACGTGACCGAGACATCCTACCCTACTCCGGCGAGTGAATTTTCATAAGCGCCTATATGTGACGAGTTTGGAGAGGGGGAGGGGTCAAAAGCCGCTCAGCACAGCCTTGAAAGGGCCGCGGAAGTACAGTACGTGGCCGGCCGGGCCGTGACCTCGTGTCGGGGCGCGGCCCGGGGCGCCGGAAGTCCACCTCACAAGGCCCGCCCCGCTAATGGTCAACCACCGCTCCGACCTACAGCTGTGCGCCCGCCGCCGCCTGCGACCAGGGACGTTTACGAAAACTAACCTGGTAGTTAACTAGATTTTCTCTGTCACGTGATCATAATGCGCTATAATAGACTAACAGGTTAGCCAGAACTGAATCAAACCATGTCAGTAATTAGCTCGGTTCACTTGTTGGACGGGAGAAAAATCCACATTTCTCTACCAGGTGTTTTTTTTTTCTTTTTTTTTTTTTTTTTCTTCGTAAACGCTTCAGGCTTCCATCGTATACTCACGGTCATCACACGTTACCATCTCTCCTCACACACCTGATTATACGAATGTGTTAATTGGGAAGAAATAATGTCAAAATAAGTAATTTTTTTGTGCGGATGATCACAGATACGCCTATAGTATAAGCAGCAGTAGTCAAGCAGGACCAACTGTAGGCCTATGCAATGTAAGAAACTTTTCCCTCTGACTTGTCGAAGCATAAATTATTAAAGAAAATTTATATTCCAAATTAAATGCATAAGTTCCTATTTCAAGATGGCGGTTACTGATCCTCTTGTTACGCTTTCTTCGATCATTATTAATTTTTTAATTCTGAAAGGGAGCAGATACCGTAAACTGTCACATAGATGTGTAGGTAATCATTTTGGCAACATAGCCTAATCTTTTTAACTGTAACATTATACAATTTTCGCTAATTATCGACTTCAGTAAAATTGATTAAAATTGATAATCAACCAAAATTATATATTTCTTTTACTTTTAAAACATAAGGCTACACAGTATAAACAAATTTAAGCAATTATTGATTTAGGATAAGCATATCTGCTGGCTTTTAGAATTTTAGAAACAATATTAGAAAAACTGAGTAACTATAGACCCATAAAGAGGCCCGCAAATTTCGCAAATAATATATATATATAAAATTATATACTAACTTATATATAACGGAAAAAAAAAAAAAAAACATTAGGCACACACACGTACCGTGTCTTAGACTTGCAGATTCACTATTCTCAGTCACTGGGATGACTGAAAGTAGTAATGATTGTTTTATTTCTAAAATAATTTAAAACTGGTTATATTTCTCTGTGTTCAGCAAACAATTCTAAACTTTTGATACTGAGGTAGTGAATGAGTTTGAAGAATATTTCGTTCTGTGTAGGGGTAGGCCTATGAATAGTCCGTTATAATTTTTGGAGTCAGTAGTTGTAAGATAAGTAAGATATCTGTGGAGCGCAAGAGGGGACTAACTACAGCGCTGTTGCCACATTGTGATTATAAAATGTAACCGTACAATATTGTGCCACTACCATTATCGTCTCCAGTTTTGTCCAGGATTCGTGTGGTGTGCTTATTACTAGGGACCCCTGTTTTTTGCGAAAATTATTTTGCCCAAATTTGTTTCAGTGTCTTACGTGCACATCTGCAATTATGCTTCATGTTTATTGGCAGCGTGACTATGTGATCTCATTTAGCTGAGCCAACTACAATAACGTTCCTGAAACACCACACGCTTGTGATTTGCCGGTAGAATCACAATGCGCGCGACCGTTAAAATATCCAATCACTGACCACAGAGCAGAACTGCAGATGTGCACTTAAAGACGGCGTGGTACATAATTCAACGCTAAAAACATTAATGTATGTCTGTAGGTTTCTTGAAGCCAGTTTGCGAAAATGAAACAATAGCAATCCTAGACAATAATTTTAGCCAACGTTTTAAACAAAATTGTTTCCAGTGTTACGAAATTCTGAGGTACAATCTCTAAAGCCGGAAATTCGTGCATTTAACTTCGGCGCAAGAGATCACGCGTAACGAATTAGTAATTCTGGATAAATATTTACTCATGAAGTTTGCAAATACAACTATCTAGGATTGTCATTGAGTATTTTATCCATATTGGCTTCGAAAAAACCCGTAGAAATAATTTGATGTTTTCAGCGTTTATTTATATACCACGCACTCTTAAGACACTGAAACTAAGAGGGGCAAAATTCTTTTCGCGAAAAACAGCGGTCTCTACTTACTATGCGTTCGTTTCTGGATATTCTGTATCTGACAGTCGGGTCACGCGCGGAGAAGCTGCGTGCGGCACGTCCTCGTGCTACATAGCGCCTACAACTAAGCAACGTCCATCTCCCCTCCCCTTCCCCTCCAGCCCTGACCAGGTCTGTGAACACCGCGACGCTACGACGAGCTTCCTGTGTCCGCACCGCAGCGCAGAGTATTTAGGAATACAACATTTAAATAGCCCGGTAGGACGGCAAACTCTGTCACACACGACAGCAAAATGGCTTCACTGGCCAACAACTACCGCCAGTCAGCGTAAGTCTACTGCCCTGCTAGCCGCCAGCCAGGCCAATAGGAAACCTGCTGTAGTATGCAGGAGCCAAGCAGACACGGGGCTGATATCAACAACCTCGGACAGCTAATAAGCAGCCAAGTTCGCCTGTATCAAACGAGCCGCCACGTCATTTCACGTCGGTATTACTAGGGACGAGAATTTTTAGCGAAAAGATTTTTGCCTCACTTTGTTTCAGTGCCTTACGTGCGCACCTGCATCTCTGCTTTGTGGTCAGTGATTGGATGCCGTAACACCCAGCGTCTTGATGTTAAACTCGCAAATCACAGACGTGATGTGTCACAACCATCCGTGTACTGATTGGCACAGTCAAATGAATAACGACTCTGCACAAAAAGACTCTGCCAATAGCCACGAAGTTGAGCTGCAAGTACGCACGTAAGGCACCGCAACAAAGTGGGGCAAAAATCTTTTCGCGAAATATCCTGTCCCTATGAATTACTATTTAGTTTGTGACCGCAGAAAGTCATACCCACCTCTATAATCAGTCCAGCTGTTACAAGAAACCCTAAAATTTCAGTTAATTCACTCGGATATGTTACTTGCGTGAATACAGTGATATTTGTTCTATATTTTGGGTCTGACTTCTCGTTAGTCTGTCGCCGACAGATATTGGTCTTCCAGTACACACATCCGATGTGTTTACTAACAAACGTGAAAAAGATTAACGCCCACTGCCATCAGTTTTTGCTGCTTTTGCGAGTGTAATTCTTGGTATGTAGCTTAATTCTTTTTCGATACAAATTAGTAATTATCTACTCAAATAATTTTTAAAATAAAATCATTGTAGTTTTGAAACTAAATTAACCGCATTTAGCAATAACAACTTGCAACACAACTATCGGATGGTTTTACGATATTTACACCCGTGCATGTTAAATAAATGGAATACAGTGGCATTAAATCTACACCAGCCTTTTTACGCTATGAATGAAACAAACTTAAAGAGATGAATAATTTTTTGTAAATGTACATTCTGTTCTTAAGAATACTCATGCCATTCGCATGTTGTGTGTTAATTAGAGGAAGGGCGTTGATTGCTTTCAAACCCAGCGTCCAATTAATAGTCGATGATAAACCCTAAGAGTTGATCAGCAGACTCCGAGTCTCTAGTAATTGGACCGAACGTGCATGTCTTGGAAGTGGTAACAAACAACTGTCTTTAATCGAAATGCGGCCGCTTCATCAATCAAGACTCGGGCTGATCATTAGATTTACAAAAAACGACCACGAAAAATAAAATATGTGCGACCTCGCGTCTTGACTAACCACGCACGCCGACAACCTAGATACGGAGCTGACATCTCTCTACTAGAGGTAAATATCACGTCGGACCTTGGGACTGAGACACTAAACGGCTCGTCTTTCACAGATGACTATCTCCGCCTCCCCGAAACACTCGTAGTGCGTGATGTATGCGTGTGGTTACGCAACGCTCCGCTGCGTAAGACCTCGTGCGTCACGGATCCTTATTAGGAGCGGCATTGTATTCTTACCCCTGTAAAATTATTCGACTTTACTCTGAACTACTGAGTTGTTGAACATGTATGTTTGTTTTTAAAATGCATTACAATGTAGGCTTAACTATCTACGAAAAGTGAAACACATACACATACTTTGCGCATCGGAAATACTATTTTGAAATTCTCCACCATAACGCAAAAGAAAAAAAACCTTTTTCGCACAACTGCGGTAAATACAGGCTGTTGCAAAATGGCATGTCAGTATTTTGGAGGAACAAAATTACTACTTCGCAGATACACTTGCTATTGCGCCAGTAAGCCTTATATCTTTGAAATAAGTACAACCAATTTTTAAGCGTCGTTAAACTAACTGTAGCCATAAAGCATGGCAGAAAGTTACTACGTTCTCAAATATACCATGACTCCATTCTCTTAATAAAAATGTCTAGGCACAACTATGATTTTAAGACTGCCCTCTATTAATGACATGTAGCCGATTAAGTTAGAAGGGTCAGCGCTCAACATCTAAGTGAGTAGGGAATGAAGAGACGGGGGAAACGGGAGATCCCCGAGAAAACCCGCCGACCAACGGCATCGTCCGGCACGATTCCCACATGCGAAAATCTGGGGACCGACCCCGCCGGGAATCGAACCCGCCTTGGTGGGAGGCTAGTGATCAGACCACTCGGCCACTGCGGCCCGATTTAGTAGGAATACCACACTGAAAAGTGCAGTTTGCAACAAAAAAATAGACCGGAACAAATATAAATGCAAATTACTAATAGGGACTCCTTATACGTGATGGCGAGTTGATAAATTGCGGCTTGGCGCAGCTTGACGTCGCCTAGCACTCAGCAGCTGACCGCGACCTTTGCCCCTCCCCCTCCCCGCAACTTTCTCCAGCGCCCCCGGCCGGCCCTGCCCTGCTCTCCGCAGTCAGGCTCAAGGACTCCCAACAAGTGTCCTCCCAGGTCCCTCTAGCGGCTCACAACCTGACGTGGCTCGCCGGGTCACGAGGTCGCACACGACACGCCCGGGCCTACAAGTAGGGGTCTCCCACGTGTGTGTGTGTTATCCTGTCCATGCCTGGGCCACGCACATTTACATGCACGCCGTCCACGCGTTTCCCGCTCACTGGCTCCAGTAATTCACGTGGCCGTCTGGGTAGGAGCGGTAAGGACGAGACATCACGGGCATCACACCTCACCCTAGCCTCTAGGTGCACGTCACTGAATTGGCGTGTAGTCTTCTCGACGACAGCTAGCCTCTATGAGACTTTCAGTGGCGACCCTATTATGACGTATTATTAGAGATTACGGTACATATATCGCGAAAATTTTTGAGCCAAAATACTCTTGAAAACACTGTAGTTTCTTGTGACATGTATGATTGGGTGTTATACGCCTGACACAACGTAACTGTCTGCAGACAAATAATAGGCATAAAATATTACAATAGCGGGATTTTAATCGGCTTAGTCAAATAGGGCGTCAGCTCTACGGACAAGAGAAAGCCAGTAATCTTTTCATGAGCTGAACGTGCACTGAAACCCAACAAACAGTCAAGTTTTCCCGAGATAAACCATATCGCGAAAATGTTTTGTGCCAACATGCCCTTGAAAACGTTCTAGTTTCTTGCTACATGTACGATTGGGTGATATACTTCTGACACAACGTAGCTGTTTGCAGACCAATAATAGGCGCCAAATATTATAATAGCTGGAATCTTATTGGATCAGCCAAATAGGGCAACAGTTCCAAGTACGAGCTAAAGCCAGTAATCTTCTGGTAAGCTGAACGTGTGTTGAAATCCAGCAAACAGTCAAGTTTTCCCGCGATAAACCATCATCTATAACAATTATCTCTACGTGTATTATTAAAGATAAAAATGTACTGTATAAGCTTATACATTTTAAAATATTCTGCACCAAGATTTATGCAAAAACTCCCATTTTCACCGTTTTAGGCCGCTATAAAATGTGTTTTAATTATTAGTGGCGAACTTGAAATGGGCATGTACACGTGTAACCTTTTTTAAATTATATTCCGAAGCAGACGCCGCTCATGTGCGAAGAGCAGTTTCGAATCATCTAGTAACGGGCAAAGCTCTGCACGTGCTCGGCGGATTGGGCAGACGACCACCTTAACTAACGCCTAAATGAAGGTTCGTACTAAGACATCTTTGGATCGAGGAATCTCAGCAGCATGTGTTAATTTTTATTGAAGTTTCCTAACCCAAAAGACCGTAATTCGATTCATACCGACAGGTTTATTTTGAACAGCGTATACCACGAGGCTCCACTTGGTGGCAAACGTACTGTTGCGTGGAAGGCCGCATTCGATTTGCTGCTGAGATTACTGGACAGTAGTCGGCCAAATGGAACGCCATCTGTACTCGCCGATCTCAGTGGTTGAACTCAAAACGGAACATTAATCAGTAATGTTGCTGTACGAATAATGGCGTCTACGTGCCGAAAAGCTTTCTTGTACACCACAAAAACGCCTGCATCAAAATTACATTAGCTTTTTACTTATTGATAATCTTTCATTAACAAGTCATTCTTTAAAAAATATCCAACATATGGCAAGATTAAATTTAATCATGCATGCGAAAAACCGCATTCAAAACATTTACAGTAAGTTCCAGCGATACAACAAACTTCACGTTCGATCTTGAACTATCTAAACCTTCTGCACATAGCAACATTATAGTTTAATGGTGTAGTTCTTCACCATACTTGCATTGTCTGCTTTTTCTGAAACTGCCTGAGTTCTTGCACGCCAGTCAGTATACTCAGGCTGTGCCTCAATTCGCACAGAAAAAGCTCTCTCGTGCTCTCGTTCTCGAAAGTACGTCACATCTACGCCAGAGACAACACTCTCTGCCTGCCTGAATTGTTCGCTGAGAATCAGAAGGAACGAAGTTACTCGCTCGTGCTCTCTGGAGTACGCCGTCATGATTACAACTACGGTTTCAGGTTAATGGAGAAACGTGCGTCACATATTGCCAATATTCCAATGAATACATAAATAATTTCCAACGAACAATTATTTATTTATTTTGTCTTTATTTACCTTGGGCGCAGTTAAGGCAATCTCTGTCTTCTCTTCCACTGGACCCGGTATACATGAGCATATATCAAAAACACAATAATTACTCTAAGTTTACATACAAACTAATAATACACAAATTTCCTAAATTTGTCACGAAAACACAACAAATCTTGTTACAAAATTTTCACACAAATGTAAGTTTACATATTACGAGATTAAATATGACGAGAAATCGTGTAAACATTTTCTGCCTTAATATACGTTTAAATAAACACAAAAAACTCTGACATCGCCTATGAACAGCTATTCTTCGCTTGCAGAATGATGCCAGTAAGTTCACAATTATGTATTTAATAACTTGTATTTGCTAAAATTACGCGCTTGTTACCTTTTTTTTACAATCACTGGGAGTACGTGGTCCCAATTGGAGAGAGCAAGAGTACCAGAGAGTGTGTATATATAAGCTCTCTCGCGTGATAATAAATATCTAAATATGTTCAGTATTTCGAATAGAAAAATTAATCTAGCCTAGATAACAAAAACCAGTTTTAAGAAAACTGTAGAACGGTTTTGCGATATCTGCTCTCGTTTATGAATAAAAAAATATTTACCGTAAAAATGATGGTCCATGGCATTGTGATTCGGCAGCAGTCGCATTAATTTACGATTGTATTTTTTTCACTTTTTTGCAATGCTACGAAAAAAATGTGACATTTGCTATTATAGCGTGGATTATATTAACGTTACGTTACAGTACTAGTATCGTGGTTGGACTTTAACGTATATTTCGGCTGCAATAATTACAGCAGTTTTATTTACATTCTTAATCTGCCGGACTGATTGCGGCCTAAACGTTACAAGTCCACCTGCGATGCTTCTACTCTAGTATAATGTTAATATACTTCACGCTATAATAGCAAAGCTCACATTTTTCTGCTCAGAATGTTATGAAAGCGAAGAATAAAATAATCCAATATGGCGGCTGATGCCAAGACTTAAATTGAGAGACGGCCTCGTCTGCTGGCCAGCGGAACGTGGCCGATGTTGGCGATGGCAAGTTGCTGCGAGCTCGGAGGATACACCCTCGCCAGCGCTGTGGCTCGAGGAGCCTGCAGTGGATTACGTCCCTGGAGAGGGGAGAGGTAATTTCATCCCCCTCTCGGAGCTACAACGCCCTAACTCAACCCTCGTCTCCGCACCGCCCAGTCAACCTGGAGAACAAGAGCATTCCAGTGTCCGAGCCGACACTCGAAACTGTGTACGATTGCTAGCCACACTGATTTTAGGTGGAAACTAATTTCACTACAACTTGTTTCTTTTGTTCAGGAGGGGAGGGGGTGATACCAACTTGAGATTTTTCACAACATAATAAGGGGACACCGATGACACGTCAAGAAGAGGGGTGTTCTGAAGGTCCTCCCCCGGAAAAAATTTCGGTTTTAATGTGCGAAGTTATCAATTCAAACAGTTTTTGTACCTAAACTGCTAATTTTATCTTGTTTCAGATAAACAAGTATTATTCATCTTAATATTTGGCATGTCACAGAAGCGGAGCGATGTTTATTTTTTAAATTTTGTTTTAATAACTTCTCGGAAATCTAGCACGTGTCAAAATTCTTTTGTCGGATTTGAATAGTAGCCTAACTCATTATGATATGTCAAGTAGCCTACTTTTAAATTAAGAGATTTACAACCATTATTTTATTTGCAAAATTTTGGAAGTAGTAGCCATAGAAATTTTCTGTCTAATACAACTTTTTCTGATTCAAAACTCTAAAGTCAGAACACAGTGCTTCAAGTTTTGTTTCGGTCATACTGATTCGTAACATTAAAATTATTAAAGAAACGTAAAATTTCTGAAGGGCATAATTTACACCAGCGGCTGAATACCTACCGTCGGTCAAAGCATGGAAATGTGACTTTGTAGCTTTTGTACTTCTTTTTTTAATAAAGAGTGCATCGACTAGTGTATCGATATACTTAATCAGAGATAGCAAACTCAGACTTCATCAAATTTTGCCTGTATTTTTTCTAAAGCCGTGCTGGGTACTGCGTATCCATAAGTAAGGAGATTTCAATGCTCAGTCGTGAACGTAACCGACTGCTATATTTAATTTATTTACACGATGATCAGGGACTTAATCTAAAATAGCAGGATGTTGGGAGAGTTTCACACAGTTTGCTCGGAAAGAAGTTGGACCCCCTCCCCTTCAGAACAGTTTCAGTAAGTTGGCAGTTGGCACTGAACGCGGGACTTTTTTCGGCCAAGATTCCCGAGCGTTAAGTAAGACGTGCTAATGGAAATGACTTGATACTAATTCCTAGATAGGTGAGTATGAAAATAGTTGCACCATTAACTGACACATGGAATAAAAAATCCTGCCCGGAAGAAGTACAAACGTATCGAAACACAAGCTGGGCGTGTTTACAACTTAATGATTGCATAAAAACACTACTTTTCCACTGTGGTTCTTTTTTTCTAATGAAAACTTAATTTTGACGTAAATTCAGTTATGAACAAGAAACACTAACCACAGACTGAATGATTTAGTCGTAGAATTTGAGCAATATCTGTGTCTTCTTCATTAGTAACTCGAAGTTGGTGCAGATGCATTATACAAATGATAAGAAAGACAAAAAATCAGAATGGTTTGGTTGCGAGTTCCGTATCATTCCAAAGACTAATCGTTTTCGTCAAGGGAAAAACGCCGTAGCACAAGTAAAATGCTCGTATTTTGACTGGACAGGAAATTTATTTGCGCGACAAACGCGTAGCTACCGCAGGGTTTAACGTAAGTTGCTGCTCTTCAGCTGAAGTGTGTGTATGGGTGTGGGAGGATCTTGTGTGCCGGGAGTAACGGGGCCGTTTTCGCTAGTTGCAACGGTCTCCGCGTGAGGCGCTGATGTAACAGAGCACATAACGCCTTCTCGCCCGCGCCGCAACGGTCAAGTCCAACAGTTCCGCTCTGATGGCGCAGGTAGGACTCTACGTAAGCTCTCCATCCTCTCGTCTCTAGTGATTCTCTTTACCTTTCTCCCCCGTTCCTCTCTTCTTTCTCATGTCCGGCGTTCCGCCGTCCAGACGCGCACAGGAATTTGTTTCTGTCCGTCGCAAGAAAGCGCTCGCTCGTGGGGCCGCCATCTTGGAAAGAGATTTTCAAGGTGACCCCTTCTTTCTCTCTCTTTTTTTTCACGTCCTGCGCGATGCCCGACGGCGAAATGAGCTAAGTCTTACTGCGACGGAGAACCGGTCCCTCCGCGTTGTTTCTAACCACTTACTGCCCTCCCCTCACCCTTTTTAAACCACTATCACGTCTCTTCTCTCTCCTCTACGTCACGACGTGAGCCAGGATTACAATACAGAGGAGCACAATTCCTGAGCTTCTTACGGGACCGCCGAATGGCCAATAGTAGACGCGGCGGCCACATCACATAATTATACTCGTATTGTACGCGATGGTAGAATTTTGGCATCGTGATTAGGGAGCCAAAATAATACTGAAAACAATATAATAATAGTAATAATAATTGCGTATGAGCCCTCAGGCATCTTCCTCTCAACGAAGGATGACATTAAATGTAGTCCTACGTCGGAAAAGCATCGAAATGATGGGACCCGATTATACTTCGTGTTTGTATTGATAGGTCGCCAATGATTGTCATAGATAATCATCTAAAGTTCATGTTAGTTTACTGCAAAACTGGTTTACCACGATGTGCTTTGCTGCCTGGATAAGCAGTAAATGAGAATAAATAAAAATAAGAAATTCGTGCCCGTATTCAGACTTGCAAGTCCAGGAACTGCCGTCAACTGTGAAAAGTTTGCTATTTTTAAAACAAACTGTTGTTCTTTCACTTCATTATCTTCTCCGTCCGTTAGCTCTGCACAGCAATGGAGGTAAGGTAGTGGATAGCAGTAATACGAAACAATTGATAGAGATAACTAGAATTATTACAACAATGATGAAAGAAACATTGTTGTAGTTCCAAAATTATATTCCCTTACATGAAATATTATCTCTATTCTGCAGTGGCCCTGCCAGTGCGATCCAATTCTAGGTTTGATTTCCGGCGGAAACACGCTTGAAATTCGCATACGAAAAACGTGGTGGATAGCGCCATTATCTGCCGAGTTTTCTCAGACACATGCCCCCCCCTCTCGCGATTTATGTCATGATCTCAGTTACTCGATGAGACGTATGGTGTGCTGAAGCAAATTTATAAACATACGCTATAATGAATACATACCTGCATTTTTCGCCATATTTTCTGTTCATTCACTCAACGACTTTCACATGTTCACAATGAATGTGTGTTGCGGTAGAGGACATTTAAAGTCAATAATTAAAGTTTGGGACTCTCTCGTTTTCTTACTCTTTC
Source organism: Medauroidea extradentata (assembly GCA_003012365.1). Taxonomy (NCBI): domain Eukaryota; kingdom Metazoa; phylum Arthropoda; class Insecta; order Phasmatodea; family Phasmatidae; genus Medauroidea; species Medauroidea extradentata. The sequence continues at coordinate 7,965 of PNEQ01060587.1, read as the reverse complement.
TATTTCTATGTTTAATGGCATCACAGATTGTCCTTCAGTATGTACAGACATTGAGTCAATGGTATAGATCAGTGGAGTCTTGTTTGTCACCAAATAACAACGAATATCTCTAAAACGACAATAAAACATAAACAACAATCTTTATGTGTCCCAGACAGGTTGAGCGTACGGATGTGTGGTAAATAAATAAACGCTATAAAGGATATTTATATCTACACGTTTTTGAACGTCAGTAACGAAAAACAACCCTATATATTGATATTAGTCAACTTATTGGGCAAACATTTACCCAGAACGATGTATTTGTTAAATGTACGAGATTACGGCGGCAGAGATTGTTCTTCAGAAATACGTTGCTCAAGGAAAAAATTTGCACGCAAAGTTGGTCAAACCTATTGTCTAAGTTTTCTGTTTTTTATTTTTACAAATTGGCTTTGAGAAACCTGCAATTTTAAACTGATGCTTTAAGAGGGCGTGGTACATAATTCAACACTAAAAGCATTAATCTACAACTGTAGGTTTTTAAAAAGACTTTTTGCGAAAGGTAAACAATAGCAATCCTAGACGATAGTTTTTGCCAACGATTTAAACAAAATTGTTTCAGGTTTTGCGAACTTCTGAGGCACAATCTCTGACGCCGGGAACTCGTGCATTTAACTGCGGCGCAAGTCATCACGCGTAACGAATTAGTAATTATGGATAAATATTTACTCATAAAGTTGGCAAATACCATTGTCTAGAATTGTCATTGAGTATTTATCCACATTGGCTTCGAAGAAAGCGTAGAGATCAACTGATGTTTTAAGTGTTTGTTAATGTACCACGCACTCTTAAGCTCTGAATGGTGTACCATGCCCTCATAAGCCAGCTCCTACCGCCAGTACTTCCAACAGTCTGTCCGAAGGCTTGAAGCGTTCTCGTCGTATCTTTGGTGTAGCAGGTCGAAATTGAAATGCGCTAGCTTTTTTCTTCGGAGGGGCGCCACATAGGGACAATGAAAGAGCAGTGGGACAAAAACCGTCACCTTGCGCTACTTTCACGAAGTGTCGGGAGAATTTTTTTTTTTTTTTAATAAAACTAATAGCATCGGACCTCGGAGCTTTCAGTCACGTAAGCACCGGAGGCGCCGAACGCATTCGCGGCGGTCGTGAGACGCTGAGGGTGGACTACGTGCTCGCAGTACTTCCGCGTCTGTTGTTCGACCACCGCAGTCATTTGTTTGTTTATTTATGTCTTATTTAAGCTGGCAAGATGAATATCCTCTCTTGAATTGTTTAGGGCTTAGCCGTGTTTGCGGCATGTAGATGGGTGTATTTCAACCCGAATCGCTGTGAGATGATTTGAGAGATCTAATCTGGCCACTGTAATTTTTTTTTTTAAATATTTTTACGGGGCTTTACGCATCGTAGTCATCGAGGTCATTAGAGACGGTTACGCAAATTTACAGAAGGTGAGGAACTGGGAGAGGAATCTGCAGTGGGCTATACAAAGGAACCATTCCGGAATTCGCCTTGATCTTTTTTTGGGCAAACCACGGTATGCCGAAATCAGGATGGCCTGGGCCCTTGCGAATACGAGTCGTGTGTGCTCCCATTGCGCCGCCTCACTCGATTTGACCAGTGTAGTAGACGAACATCCCAGTCGCCGCCATAGTGGCTAGACTTGTAGTTTCTCGCATCTGTTTACTGTAGCCTTGGACGTAACTAAGGTGGAGTTAGGTGTGTCTTAGTCCTGCCTATAAAATCGTTAGCCCCCATCTAAAATGTCTCTAGCGCTACATTTTATTTAAATAGCCCTGGAGAGGCCGCAGTGGCCGAATGGTCAGACCATTAGCCTCCCACCAAGGCAATCCGGGTTCGATTCCCGACGGGATCGGTCCCCGGACTTTCGCATGTGGGAATCGTGTCGGACGATACCGTTGGTCGGCGGGTTTTCCCGCCCTTTCATTCCAGCGCTGCTCTATACTCACTTCATGTCACCCTTTACAAGCGCTAAAGACCTCGATGTTAGGCACTGAATAAAATCTCTCTCTCTTAAAGAGCCCTGGAGATTTCGCAAGGAAGACAATGGACTCTCCCTACCAGTGCAATGTTCTGTACGCCAATGGTCGTAGCACACATGAGTTCATCGCCGAACGGTTGTCGGCATTCCGACCGTAACCGCTTGGCTTCCGGTCGGGTGCGACGGCCCGGAAGTACTAGCTAACATCACCGCTGATTCGGCTGGCAAGGACCTTCACAGCGGACAGCAGCGAATAAAAGTTTTTTTTCCCACATATCCACAAAGTTGAGGGTCTAGAAATCTCAGTAGTACATCTACGGTTCAGTGGGCCTATTTATGGATTTGCACACGGAGATGCAGAAAACTCAGCTCATCCGAGAAATATGAGGCCTTCTGACTGGCTATTCGAATTTTAGATAGTCAGGACCGACGTTAAGGGCTTGAACCCGAGTTTGTGCAATTCTCACGGTAATTATTGTTCAAAACCAACACGGAAGATCATATCGTAAAATCGCGTTGTGACTTTGTCGTAACGTATTTTAACTACGTACTCTAATTTTGTCGAGACAAAACCAGTTAACTGGTTAATTAACAAAATTTTCTTTTAAAGGAAACTTGTCTCTGAAACGGAACATTTAAAACATTTAAGGTCCTTACGATCAATCAGCGTTACCTCGGTATAGGCCGACAATACCCCATCTGTGTAATTCTCTCATCTCTGCTGTCGAGTGGATCAGCTGTAGTCTGTACAATATAAGTAGCCTGATTTTGACTTACTTTGCTAATAAAAAAATGGTTTGTAAACAGAATTGCAGAGATGGTTATTTTCAGGAAACAAAGGCGAAGGCCAAAACAAAGTTGTGTTGAAACTTAAATATTTATGATTTTCTCAATTTACTCAGAAGAGAAATGTCAGAATCAGGCAAACTTACGCTGTATAGTCCGTAGTGTCGCCAACCTGCTCGCCGAGCGCCGAGAAAGGGACCCACAGCCCACGGGACGTGAACCAAATCCTTGGCCCGGATACCACAGGTGTTGAATCTTACGAATGTCACCATCCTCCCTTCCTAACCTTTCCTATACCCACTGCCTTGTAGGACACAAAGCCCTGGATTTTGCACCGGGGAAGAACGCCTTGCAGACAAAATATATATGTGGAATTCGTACCCGAAATTTCGTAACCGAAAAACGCATGCGTATTTTAATTAACGTGTTTAGCTCTCATTTATGTTTGCTGCCCAGAACAACCGGACAAGAAAATTGGATTGAATGAGTGGTGTTCCGGATAAAGCGACCACTTTATGGTTGCCATCTTCTTCAGATTTACCATAAGGGGCGTTTCTTGTAGCTCACAACATATAACCTCTAGCGAATTGACCAAAGGAAACTATTATTGATTGGAAATTAACTTACACGTACCCTTAAAAAAATCACGCATAATTTACATCATTCCAGAGCATACAGGTATACGACAGCCAATTTTTTTTTTGCTTCGAGCAGATATTTTTTTATTAGCAACCTGACGCTGTTTATTCACTTTGGTTTTCGAACAATTTTGAAATACAGGAAAGCTGGCGTCTCGTCTAATGCCCATGCGAGATAATTTATTCGGAAAACGCGTACAAAACGGGACAGTTGGCAATCCTACGGTAGTTAATTTTTCCGTTTTAATTTGTTTTTCTCTGCTAATTTACTATAAGCAAATCGCCCTAAGTAGAATCAGAGAGAGCGAGAGAGAAATTGTGTGTGTCTATATACATATATACATATATATATATATATTACGCTCAAAAGTCGACGCCTGAGGCCGCAATGACAACTATTTGTAATTATTATTCTCGGTAAGATGTCCTGATGTGCTCATTTTATCGGGAACCACAAATACCACTGACCACAGAGAACTATTTCAGAATAACTGTCAGATAAGAGCACTCGTTTGTGTGGAATGTACTATATCATGCTGTATCATTAGTTCCAACCTCAGCTACGTGCAGCTGACCACATTCAGGAATCAGTTACTCTTATTTCCGTTACAAGGCATGCGTCTGAGGCAAACAACATCAGCGAGGACAAGAACACATTAGACGTGCTACTCCACCAGACAGCCCGATAACATCTCTGTGGCACTTCAAAATGTCGTCCTCATTGTGGTAGGCAAAGTGCTGTCATTAGCGAGGTTTATGCCTTGCCCTGGGGAGTATTTCTGCCACGGAGTGGACTAGGAGAAGGAACTGGAGGAAACTGCACGATGCGAAGAGAGCCCAGCGTTGCCATTCGTTTCGTATAGGACGAGTGCTTCCAGCGTTGCCACTTCATCGTGTAAGGGGACGAAGATGTACAGTATTTATTTATTTACGTCTTTGCCGCCTTTTCTTACACTGGAACAATAACCAATACATATTCACAATGCAAATTAAAATGTGTGTAAATGTTACATATTAAATATGAAACTGCAAGGACATATCTCATCACTATACCTACAACAAATTTACACTCAGAATAAATCATAAAGTTTACGCTCTCACTCACTCATTCATTAACTAGCTTTCAAACATTTTGAAACAAATTCTCGAAAATATAGCCTTTACTACCCCCCCCCCCAACCATACAAATTTTTTTTTGTAGACGTGCAATACATTTTATATTTCTGAAGTCTATAAATAGATTGCTATTTCATGAAACGCTGAAGCGAGAACTAAATACTGTACGTATTTTTTATGTAGGCCTATGCTTTTGAATAATACGTGAATCCAGTGTAAACTGTTCTGTACTTCGTAAACACGATACAAGGCAAATTTTAAACGGTCCTACAGCTGAATTTAATACGCGCAAATTGTCGAAACGCGTAAATGACTAAACGATAAGTTCATTCCCAATTTACCTGTATCGTAATTGCTTACTGCGGGCGTAGAATCTTAACAGTCCCTCCAGTATTACGAGATTATCGAATGTGGTGTACCGTGTATGATTATTATTGTCTAGTGAAAAGCGGTATACTTCTCGCTGTTCGATTCGATTTCGTGGAATCAGTGCAATTCTGGGAATTACAATTGTAGTGTTATTATGAATAAATATATAAGTTACATATGTTTATTTATATGTATATATATATAAAGCAAGGAAAGAGGACGGATGTTTTTTTTTTGCAACGAGCAATAAAACCAGGACCAGACCCTCTTTCATTTCTGTGCGATAATGAGAGTTATCAAATATCATACGTTATTTGATTTGAATTTACATAGTTTCGTTCACTGCAAGTAGTAAATTTTATGATATTCTGTTCAAATTCATACGCCAATTTTCGATTACAATATTTATTTGGCAACAGAGTGCTAGTCATTTAGCTAAACACTTCCGATGCTAAATGTTAAAATGTGAATCAGAATAGAGATGAGTGAGTGAGAGATTTTGGTCAGCGCTGGTGAAGGGTGACATGAGGTGAGTGTGGAGCAGCGTCGCAGAGAAGGGGCGGGGGGAACGGGAGATCCCCGAGAAAACCCGCAGACCAATGGCATCATTTGGCACTATTCCCACCGGGAATCGAACCCGGATCGCCTTGGTGCGAGGCGAATGGTCTGATCATTCGACAATCGCGGCCCAATTCGGAATAGAAGTCAAGGATGCTTGTACTTGCGAGAATGGTAGGAAGATAGCAAGCCAGTTCATTATGTAACTAATTATTTTAACGTAAGGTAAGAGAAGGCAGTCTTGTCTTGTAACTTGAAGTATAAAAATTAAAATTCTGGTAACGTAAAGGCATAGAGTAAGCCACTGGGGTTGATAGGTCCGGAGTAGATTACTGACTTATTACTTAGGCCGTTTTCAGACGCCGTAACAGGACTTGTATACAATTGTTTGTTCAAAAATGAATAAAAAACATGGCGAATATATCACCTCCTTAACTTCGCTAATTTATTTAAAGACGAGATAAATTAATTCAAGGCTGCTGATTCATCTGGTCGACCAATTTTGCTTGTAAACAGCTAATATTCAGCCAATATTCAACCAAAAACCCTCCGCGACGGACAAGAGTCCAGCAGCAGCCCGTCTTTGCTTGGTAGACACGGCAACATTGTCGCGGGAAGAATTGGGTGTGCGAGGGAGGGGAAAGTTTCCAGAATATGTAGCAGATGGCCAAGGTCACAATAGGACATTCTTGGCGGGAGTGCTGCTTGTTGCAACCCCCTCTTCACGGAGTGGGAGGGGAAGGGTTGGACACAGTGGTGTCGGAGGTCGTCGAACCCTCAAGAGGGCCTGTCCTCATTTCTTGTCTCCGCGGAGAGGCCTACCATTGTTCGCGAGGCACTGTCCGACTGACATAGAGGGTCCCCTGCGCTCCTCGTCCGAAGACCGCTGCCGCGCCATGGAGTTGCTGTTTTCCGCCGCGTTCGTCATGATCTTCCAAGGTAAGGCAGCGCGAGGGTAAACAACCACCCCCTCGTCTGGGAAACACCCGCCCCGCCCTTTCTCACGATCTGTAGCCGTGTATCTAAAGGGGTAGGTCCGGCCTTTTTCCCGGATTCACTTCCTGTTTTCTTTCTACTCGGCTGCCTCTCGTCGGTCAACATCTACAGTACATTCGGAGAAATTTTCACCCGCAGTTTGACATCCCCATTATAGAAGCGTAAAATCGGGAAATAAACTTCTTTATTTCCTAGCAAGCGTGTATGCAAATCCACGTGTCATTAGGCTATACCTGGGCCACGCATTGGCTGCATGTAGCTAACAAATGTTGCCATTTCATTGAAAACACCTAGTCATATAGTAGGACATTAGCATAGTTGACAATTATCTTTACTTCCTTTGCGTTAGAAGAAATGAACGTAAACGTGCTCATTAAGTAAGACTAAACTGAAGTAGATTTTTTACACGTTCGTTGGCGTTATAAAAATGGTGTTTTCTTAGTTTAAAATAAAAACTGTCTATTCTCTTAGCGTAGCGTAGACGAATGTTTTCCGTACTAACATGAAGTCGATTTACTGAATATATCTTGTTTTGTTCGTTGTTCAGGCGACGAAAGTAAATACTTCACGGCATGTTGGGTAGAGTTTGATGTAATAATTTAATGGTGTTGCTTACATCTGTTTTGTGTAACTGAAACCCAAGGAACGTAACGGGATTTACAACAAACACTTAGCGTACGTACGTGTAAAAGTAGAAACACTGAGAGTGCATGCATGCATTTATGTCACCACGTAGCGTGCATACGTACGCTAAGTGGTGGCTTTGGGTCCAGCTTAAAAGTAGCAGTAAGAACGTAATTTAATATTAATAAGGTTTTTATTTAATACTTCTTTTTGTAGCAAATTATTTTACTTGTTCCGTTCCAAAACCATAATTTACTGCCGACATTTTCACTAACAAAAACGTTTGTGCACATCTAGAATCTACGGTGTTCTGAATCTAATGACAAAAACCGTACATTAAGAGTGGTTGTGGATACGGTTTTTCAGATATGAACATTTTAGTATAGAATCTTTTAAAAGCTATAGGCGTGTACAATACACTTTTATTGCCAATTACGCCATAAAATTACAGGGTCACAATTGAATATGTGTGTGTATGTATATATATGGTAAACCTGCCTTATTTCGTGATGCTAAGACTTCGAACTTCAGTAACAGAAATATGTTAAACATTTTAATTGTGATCTTATATTTGATAGATTAGTTAATTAATGTAGAACCTACACATGCCTGCTCTCTGTTGGTAACCTAGTGAACTCGGCGTACAGAGCCTTCCCAATATTGTGAAGCCAGCAAAGTGGTTTATATACAGGGTGTATATTAATTCATGATACAACGCTTGAGGGCAGGTAGTACGAGCCAAAACAAGCACTTTTTAACTATAAACCCGTAGGCGGAAATGTACCGTCTTCGTAGGGGAGCGCAATGAAAACTCAGCGTAGGCAACCCCGCTGTGCATTACACTGATCTGTCGAAGGTATTTGAAGCCCCCATCCTC